>JAPYZT010001430.1:0-23340 GCA_030522965.1 Tryphoninae sp. A BG-2022a
CGGACGTACCATCGATTGGTCTAAATTTAGATCAGCTGTTCTTATATATCCATCTAATATTCTGCAAAGTTTCATTAATTTTTGCCAATTACTTTGGTTTCCGATAAAACCTACCGAAGTCATCGTTGGGTCGTCACTAATAAATTATCAACAGGCTGCCGACGATTTATATTATGAAAAATTAATCATTTTTTATCGATTGGTAATTCTTTTTATTACGCAGTCATCGTCCCTAAGGAAAAATCGGTAAAAATAAACTGTTTGTAGGATTTCGAGAGACGCGAACAGATGCCTTAGAAGGCCCCTCGTTTTTCTCAAAGTATCTACGCGCACTCAAGGAATACTGAGAAGTGAGTGACTTCATTGCCTGCTTCGCGGGCGTCTGTGCAAAGTCTTCGTAAGACGAGTGGGATAGCAGAGACGCTAGGAAGAAGTGCGGCTGTGTGTGTGGCACCTTTCTCGAATCCAGATCGCGAGGGAACTAAACCGGATGAGCTTCGGGCATACGTTTCTCGTGGGAAGATGGGAGGATAAAAAAGTATTGCTCAAGTACGAGATAGAGACACACGCGGAGACAGAAGGAGAAAGATAGAGAGAGAGAAGGGGAGAGGAAGGGAGGAGAGGTAGGTATTGCCTCTACATCCACTATGAATTCCAGTGCTGATCTTTTATTTATTCGCGAATGTAGGGAGCCGGGAAATGTACGAAGCCGCAAGAGGGCGTGTGTGTAGTGCTCAGTCGGTAGAATACCTGCGGAGCGAACCACGCGGGGACGCGAAATGTTGTGCTCGTAGCTTTTACTACGATACCCACAGTTACGCCTTCTGCTATATGCGTTTCTGGTAGGTTCATCCAGCAGCTATATGCCAATGGCACTCTCTCTCGCATGCGGTTAAGACGGTCTGAGTTACGTGCTTTGCATCGTCGTAACTTCGAAGTACCTAGTGCGCGTACATACTTCAATCCTCACTATTTCTATCTTTTTCTCACATTCTTCTGTGCCTTTTTACCTTTAATTATATCATCATGGGTACGTACATCTTCCAGAATTAAAAATATCAGCCTGTTAATCTTCGATTCGGATACCGAAGGATTGTGATTTTCAGCGATGGCGAATCGTTATTTTCTCGTATCTGTTTATTTTTCATCCCGGTATGTATGAGTTAACATTTAACACACGTTTCCTTTCATGACAATATTTCTCCAAGCTTTCATACGGTTTCCCTGCAGCCCTTGTTAGTAGTTCCTACGTTTTTTGTCATTTTTATTCCCGACAAAGCCGCGCTTTACCCCCCTGTTAAAAAGCTTCGACGATACGGGGTACGATTCGTTCGAGGTTCTTTTATCCCCAGGTTCGCGAGCAGGAAACTAACTCTGTGTATGGGTACATGCAAGATTCTGCATCAACAAAACGCTTCCACCACCTCACTCCTCAAACATACACAAATACGAACTCGCGCCCGCGCAAACACGCACGCAAGTTTAAACGTATATTCACGTTCTTCAGTCGGTGGCAGTAGTCTCGCCGATTGCGAATCATTCGGCAGAGGCGGCGTAATTGGACGGAGAACTTTTCTGATTGATGCTGCTGACGTACGTATTGTAATATATAGGTATCTATATTCATTCGCCGACGTTTTTAACGATTCCGTTTCACTTCGGAGCTTTCCGGGGTCGTGTGTGCTCTCTGGCAACTGGCCGGAAGTTCACTGTACTTTCTGCTGTTCTTCGTCCGATCCTTTGCCGAGCTTAGTTTGTATATACGATGACACAACTGTGCATAATATAAATGGGTTTGCGAAACGTGTGCTTCCATATGAGCAGCGGGACTGCAATCAGTAACCGGTCAACGTTACTTTGAGATTAAAACGGTTTATTAATCATTTGATGAAATTGTTGAATATTTCCCGTTCAAGCGTTGAAAAAGGTTCGAATGATCCAGAAATGATTTTTGGTGAAAGCTTCTGAAATTCTGCGCATGAGCGGAATAATGTCTTTGTCTGGTATGTAAAACTTTGTCAAACTAATTTTGTCAGGTCAATGTTACTTTGAGATTGACAAAGTTTTTTAATAATTTAAAAAATTGTTAAATATTTCGTGTTGAAGCATTAAGAAAGCTCCGAATGATCCGGAACAAATGATTTTTGGTGAAAGCTTCTGAATTTCTGCGGATGAGCGGAATAATGTCTTTGTCTGGTATGTATGTGGTAAAACTTTATCAAGCTAATTTTGTCAGGTCAATGTTACGTTAAGATTGAAACGGTTTTCTAATCATTTAAAAAAAATTGTTGAATATTTCGCGTTGAAGCGTTAAAAAAGCTCCGAATGACCGGGAACAAATGATTTTTGGTGAAAGCTTCTGAAATTCTGCGCATGAGCGGAATAATGTCTTGGTCTGGTACGTAAATCTTTGTCAAACCAACGTTGGTTTAAGATTGACACAGTTTTTTAACCATTTAAAAAAATTGTTGAATATTTCGCGTCGAAGCGTTAAAAAAGCTCCGAATGACCGGGAACAAATGATTTTTGGTGAAACCGTCTGCAATTCCGCGCACAAGCGGAAATACCATCTTTGTCTGGTATGTAAAACTTTGTAGGCTTTGAGAGTTCGAAAATGTCTGGTATTAAATTTTCCGGAAATCGATAAAGGGTTTCAGATTTTATGAGATTTTCAAACGTTAGCAAAATATTTGTAAACCACGCAACTTGGGCAAACTACGACCGATCTGTGTAAAACTTTCAACAGAGTTTAAGTTGTATCATAACACGCTACTACACACGTCAAGAACACTACACGGAAGTTTTTATTTTATTTTTGATTTTTCATAATTGTTATTGTTATCGAAAGGGCAAACACTTTAGGGATTTTCGGGAAAATACGGTTATAGTGATTTTCGTGTGTGACGGTATATGCTAGTGCGTACATCGATAGCTCGAATCAATGAGCACGAGTACCAAAGAGAATATAAAGACTACGTGTTAGAGCGTTGTATATATATATGTGTGTGTATATATATATATATATATATATATATATATATATATATATGAATGCACATAAAACGTTTGGTGTACTATACAGTGACAACTCGGATCTCGGAGTTTGCACAAGCTCAAACGTTGCGTGTTTTCGTGGAAATGCTAGAATTTTCGACGTTTTGGAACTCAGCCCATATTGACCTATGCAGTTCGAGAAGCCAAAGTCAGCGTATTTCGATATTGACTGACCCGAGCAAGCAACCTGCAGTTTTGTGGTCTTCAGTGGTAGCCATCAAATTATACCTTCATTGGCGATAAACTTTCATTCGTCGTGTTAACCAAATCGTAGATACAGTTGGGGAGAGATTCGCGTTTCGAATGGTGAAGAACCTTGTCTTCATTTGGACGCTTCTATTCGGGTCACGTCATGCAGCAAGCGTTTGGCTGATTGGTCGAAGAACGCACGCCATTGGCCGAACGTATTCTCACTACTCGATACTTGATTGTGATTGGACGAGGCTCTCGTTCGAGGTCATTTGTGTCACATTGGTGGATTTACGATTATTTAATTAAATAAACAGACATTATATTTATATTTTGAGGTAAATTAAGACATAATCGGGTTGAAGCATCTGTTTAAGAAGAACAAATAACTGAATCTTCGCCTGATACTAGCGAGACAGCCCTTTATGTCCCAAGAAGCGTGCTATTGTAATTGGACTTTGATGTTGAGGTCGAGGAACCTCTTACTGGACCTCTCTCGTGTATCCTTACATTTTCGCTGAAGTGGTAAAACGTCAAAACGTTATTATTCTCTCTCGGACACAAAACGTCTTGCTAAAGCCCTAAGGATAATTCTCAAGGGACTTTAGTTAATATTAACTGAACACGAGTAGGTACTTGCTTCATCATACACCAACGCCTTCTCCACTTTTCCCTTTGCCACCCCTGTAGCTCTTTATGCTTTGTGTGTCCTGCTTCGCTTTCCCTCTCTCTCTCTCCCTCTCACCTTCTCGTTTGCAAGTCCCAAGAAGATTGCGCAAATATCCACGAGCCTCTGTTGTTCCTACATTATTTTCTACCCTTAAATGAACCAAGGGGTAGCAATGTATGTTTCAAACGAGAGTCGAAGAGAATTCTCGGCATTGGTGATAGAGGAAGGTTCGCCAGTTGCTTCTCGCTGCTATTGCCTCGCATTATGTGTTATCGAAACAGGAACTGCGTATATATACGGAGGCGAGTTAATGGTTCAACGTTGCATACAGCAGCTTTTTCTACCCCTTCGTAATTGACCATATTTTCTCTCTCTTTCTCTCTCTCTCTCTCTCCCTCTCTCTCTTTTCCTCCCAAGCTCCCTTACATAATATGTAGATCGTATCGTGGATGATCGTTTCGTGCGCGTAATGTATGCAAACGGATCGAAGCGCAGTATAGAGGGCAACTGTAGTTTGAATTTCTACCGGGAAATTCAATTTTCATAGAAAGAGCTGATTTTATTTTACCCCACACTTTACTTATCATTACAATACGATCTTCGTGAACAAAAATATGTTTTAATTCTTTATTTTTCTTGTCGTTTCTTGTAAAATCTATGAAGTCAAGCGCATATTGAAAACGCGGGAAATTATTTAAGTGTAATATCGATCATCCATCAATCCTTGCGCGTTTGTTGAATTCTCGAAATTGTTTGAAATTTTCGTACAAACGGCATCGTTTGTCAGAATATCGTCAGTACATTGCTCAACGGTAAATTTAATTTAAATCCGGAGTAAAGGAAAAGCGATTCCCTACCCGGAAATCATTTCGACCAAAAAAATTCGATCAGCAGCGATTTTAAGGCACGTACCCTTTGCACGCGAGAATCGAGAACGAAGGGGCGAGAAAGAAGGAATGAGAAAACGCGAAAAAAAAAGAAAAAAACTGCGGAGAAAAGAAACGTATTATCGGTGGCATTCGTTCGTCTCTCTTGTATTATATTTGCGCACCCGTTCTACGACGCGGGGTTTTTCAAACTTTTATAATACAAGTTGACTCGTATTATGGAACACCAAGTTCTATTATGTTTACTCTATATTCAATGGAAATAAAATTCATCCGATATCGAAAGAGAATACGTTTTTTTTTCTTATCAATCCTTAACCAGTAAACAAATAAACGAAGTAAAAATAACTTTCGATCAAGAATACGTAAAATCTCTTCGCAATATTGAAATAAGAAAAATTAAATAAACATAGAAAAACAATAATGTAAATAATTATTTCCTCATTATCGTAACACTTTATTTATCGCTTTCGGTACATTGGAGTATCTCCTCGAGTGATAAACCTGCTAGACAGTTATTGCAGTGGTAAAACTTGGCACGAATATTCCCGGTTAATTTATGTAACGGGGTAATAAAGAGCGATAATGAGAAAATTTTCATTTCATTTATCACGAATTATTCTACATTTATTCTATTCTATTCTTACGTACGATTTTGAATTAAATGTAAAATTGAATGAATTAATGGAAAAATTAATTAATATTAATTTTAGGTAAAGAATCGTACGGTATACGAGCACGAGAATATTCTGCGAGTATGAACGAAACGTAGCGTCTGGCTGTGGAGCATAACTGAATAGTTACGTGACACTTAATTCGATGAGGAAAGTTAAGCGAATTGTCGAAAGTGCAACTGGAGGCTGCAACCAGCTAGTGTACTATAAACTGCATCATTGTTGCTCACGTATATATGTAAAATGTATAGAATATCTGTTGTACACTCCATTTTGAGAAAACAGTTAGGACATAGAAACTCTAGTATGTACGAGGTTTGCAGGGGATGTGTGCACCTTCACCTGTCTCTCTACCTCTGTTTTCCCGTTTTTCTCTCTCCTAGCATCTGTGCCGTCGACGAGAAGTTTACGAACAACCCAACTGAATGCAGCGATAGAGCTACGGCTCACGGACTTTTGGTGCCCTGGACAATCGTAAACGTTCGTTGAAATTGTTGTTCCTAGAGCCAAGACGCAAGCACGTTCGATATTCCCTGAACCTTTTTTCCAATCCCCAGAGGACAGTAAGAATCGTACAAAAACAATCTCTTATTGTTAGTCTCCTCCTCTCTCTCTCTCTCTCTCTCTCTCTCACTATCTATGTATATATATAGAAAGAGAGAAAGAGAGAGAGAGATATATATAATATATTAATATATAATTAATAATATTAATATTATATATTCATGATATATATAATATATTATTATATATTAATACAGTCATATATATGTTATATATACTAATATTAATTATATATATTATAAGATATAATTATTATATTATTATATATTATATATTATATAATATATAATATATTATTATAATATATATAATATATTGTATTATATATTAATATAATTATATATATATATATTCTATATATGTATTATATGAATATCCCTTTATATATATATAAGATCCTACATGATAATTTTACGTTTATATTTACTTTTCATTCGCTTCGATTAGATTCACGATTCTTCTCATCGATAGTACCGAGTCCAAAAACCACCCCTAATTTTTGTCAAATTTTTGTCATCAATCTTTGTCATCAACCTTGTAAGTTCGTCTTGACTCCAATTTCATGGAAATTTGAGTCAACACGGAAAGATATGCGCGTTTTCAAAACCCTGGGGGTTTATTTCTTCGACGTATCAATATTTTGTACGGATGTAGTTGGAATATGCGTACAGGTTGAGCGACAAGTTTCGGTGCGAACGGTGTAAAAAGTGTGAATATGCGTTACAGTGTGCGGCCAACATTCTGAAAATAAAAATAAAAATAAAATTAAAAAAACGTACGTGAGAAAGGAAGATACGTTGCGACCATTTGCGCACTTCCGACTTTATTGCGGACGAATGCATCTACCGGATGGTATACAGGGCTGCACTTTTAATGCGCCCCGTAGCCTGGAAAATTGAACGAAGCACACTTTTACATCCGTCACGCCACCTAACCCCTACCATTCAACCTCTTTGCCCTCTCTCTCTTTCTTTCTCTCTCTCTCTCTCTCTCTCTCCCTCTCTCTCGCTATATATATATATATATATATATATATATATATATATATGCCAGGACTGCAGAGCCGTCTATAAAATTAAATATACCTATATATATTTCTGTTTATAGACGGTTCTTTGGTGCTGTGCACGTCTCCATGATTTATCGCGAGTGAAGATCAACCAACATCCACATTCTCTCTCTTCCTTGCATTCTCGTAAAAGGTTGCTCGAGTCTCGGACGCTTTCTGTCCCTAGAGCTTCTCGAGCTTTCATGCCACTTATTCCCGAGCCACTTGGTGTACATATTATTTTCAATACGATCGGAACATCCGGCTATAAATTCTGTCTTGTTAGAATTTGACACTAGGGTACAATTTTTATAAACTTCAAACTTGGACAACGGGTTTATTCACAGATAAATAATTGCACTTGCACACACAAATTTGCACACCGACATATATTTATATTATACACACGATAAGCCTATATACCTACGAGATTTTTTTGAGGGACGCTCTGACAATGTGAAATAATATGATGGTGAGCTAAGGGTAGGTTTTATAATGCGACAGTGCATGGTGCAGAATAGTGTAGTAGCGCAACGATTTCGTTTCCGAAAGATAAGCCTTTGAGTGATTAAGGAGTTCTACGTGACAGGGGAGAAGCTCGGTGGTTAAGGGTTGTTTGGGCTCGATAGGAAAAAGCTTGGGTAAATTTCATTTACGTTTCGTACGAGTATTAGAACAGGCACGGCAGAGGGGGTTCAGGAGGGATATCGGAAACCTCACCTGTACTGTGACCTCTTGGCTTCTGCTCCGGTCTCTCGGTTTTCTTCTCGCTCGGCGGCGGTCTCTCCGTCCTTTTCGCGTAGTAAGGGTTGTACGCGGCTGGCCACATCGTCGTTAGCCTTTTCGGCGGTTGGGTCGTGCTGTGCTGATATCCTGGAAATATATATCAGGACCTCATCTACCAGTAGGTTTTAGGAATTGCGTAGTGATTATTACTTTTTTTTTGTTATCACTGAGCTTATAGTCCTTTTGATTTGTTGTTATTTATTTACATGAGCGATAAATCGTGTTACGTAATTTTCTTTATTTTTGTTGCAGTTTGTTTCTTTTTTCTTTTACAATCTTTTTTTTTCAAGCCGTGAAAATCATGCACCGCACTATTCCACACCATACGAAAGTCTGTTCCTGCTTATCATAGTGTACCTAGTGAAGGAACGCGATAAGACTTATTTTTTTATCGAATCGAGTGTCGATGATATTTTGAAACTCAGCTCGGTAGTCACTCCACCATTTTGTCTTCCTCGCATTCAATCATACCGTAGCTTCGTCACAATTTTTGTAAATATATTATTAAACAGTCGTGCAAGATCATTGACAGCTCACTGAAATGCTGAAAAACTTTGTTGCATAAGAATTGATTAAACGATGTAGCATAATAAGCCCATTGCTGTATTTCATGACGAAGTACGAGATTTCCACGATTCGCCAGGCTGTAAAATAATTTCAAGCCACGAATATAAAGCATAAGTCGTAAATGATAAAAGTTATTAAAATATAAATGACGTTGTAAATACGTTTTAAGTTTGATGCATACATCGTTGAAATCCTAGGATCCTTGCCAAATTCCACAATTAACTCAACCCGTTGCACTCTGGTGGCAAAGTGGCCTCGTGCGAAGCAATGCGAAGATCGTGGAGGGGGAGGATGAAGGATAATAAGAGAATTTACGGTTGAACGCCCAAGAAATCGTTCGATCATGAATGCCGTAACTACAACCAGTCGAGTATAACCAGAACCCGCCATCAGATGGAGTTTGCGTGTGTGTGTCTGCAAGAGAAGGAGTGAGAGAGAGAGAGAGAGAGAGAGAGAGAGAGGGAGGGGACGAGAAGAGTGACGCTGGGTTCGAGCGCACGGGAGAGCGAGAGAAGGCGCCACGAGTCTTCGAAGCAGAAGTCCCACAAGCCGGCCAAGTTCAGCGCGCACTTGTTGCTGGCGAGAATGACAAGACAGAGATGGAGAGAGATAAAGCGAGGCCGAGGAACGCTGTTAGAGGGCGCTAAGAGAGGGATTGGAGGGTGAGAGCTTGGGAACAAACTCGTGGGCAATGTCACGCGAATATCTCAATCAAATTCTAAAGAACCGCAGCTATTTTGCGATATAGCTGTAACGATGCTCGTATCTAGCATCGCCGACTGATATACTACCCCGTCACTGTAACACGGCGCCATCTCGTTGAACTTCGAGTACCACGAGGAATAAAGACGTATACAATGTTAATAAAAATACGTGCGCGCGAGGGAGCGTTGATCGATATTCGATATAGAAGCAAGTACGAGGCGGAGATAGAGACAGTGAGGGGGAAGAGAGACAGAATGAAAGAGCCTCTTGAAAAGTCTCTTCAGTTTTCCTCTCGACTGTTGGATCGACGAAGAGGGACGAGGAGTCTGTGGGGTGCGCATTCGAGAGCCTATCCACCGTGTTATAGACACTCGTACGGGTAACTGAACATAGTGGTAGTGCACCGTCGTTCACTATCTCATCGTGTGAAACACCAGAGTCGTCATCTACCTATATATATATACTTATACCCTCGAGAGAATTTGGCCACTTGGGACCATACTAAAGTCAGCTCGATCGTGGACTTAACGCGATGTAAAATTTTGAATGCACATACTTTCCCCGTAATAATGCGTAACGCGATCCCCCTTCCGTCATTTGATCCAGCCGTCAACCACCAACGGCGTCAAGTCAACGTCTCACGCAAAGTCCCCACGGAGTACCGTAAACTGTTTACACGGTAGATTGAAAGTTTCAAAGGCGATAATTCTGTATTCACAGCTCGGGCGTATTTCAACTTCATGTTCAACAAGGGTCCTGTACCAAGTACCCTCCCACACCGCATCTCGTATGGCTATATTAACGATATATAGGTACACGCGTACATAGCTTCGACAGTTCTTTTTTTTTCTTGATCACTGGCTCGACGTTCCACGTGGATTTCATCCCCACTAGCTCGCCCAATCTCTTCATCTTCCTCCTCCTCCTCCTCCTCCTCCACCTCCTCCTCCTCCTCCTCCTCCTCCTCCTCCTCCTCCTCCTCCTCCTCTCTTCTCAGGCTTGGTTTTTTTACCTTCTTTCTTTAGTCTTGTTCCACGCGAGAGAAACTTGTCACTTATTGCCTCGAGCACCCGTCGCTAACGTCCTACCAGGGAAAATGTACTATTACTACCTATCCTTACCTGCCACTTTTTAAAGTTTCGCAGGCCATGCTTTCGCCCCCTGGCGTTTTTTAATTTTTTTTTATTTTTTATCGAGTATGTGTTCTTTTTTCTTCGTTCGCCCTCCAACATTTTGTAATTCTACGCGAGTACAACCTGTACCAGGCTTGTCCTATATATTGCGTGTGCGGAAAGTGGAGAAAATTTATGTACACATCGAGTATTATAATGCGAGAAGAAAATATAATGGCTGCTTCTTCGTGTACTCAAACTTTCGGAGTGTACGAGGGGTTGGTTCGATATTTTTTCAAACTACTTCGATAAAATATTCCGAGAGGGTATGATTCGTGGGTTATTGTTATTTGATCGTATATTTTTTGTTTATAATATTTATTCATTTATTATTACAATTTTTTCTTCGAGTTTAATGCGAATTTTTATTTAACGTTTGGTATTAACGATTTTCCAGTCGTTTCGTGTAATATCGTCGTCGTGGTAACCAAGATAAATCTTCTTGATAACGTTTATCTCCCCTCGCTTTATTCTTCGCTACAGACTCTCTTATTTCGTTTTTTTTTTCGTATTTCATTCTCTTCATTCTTATTCCACACGCTTTCCAATTCTTTTTCTGCCTATCATATCATTTTTTACCTTCTATTCTCCATCGTCACTCCATTCTTTTTCGCAACCTCTCTCAGACACCCTTGGTCGGTTATACGTATCGCGCACATCATTCCGAGAATTATGTTTTTTTCCGGTCTTTCCCGCGTTTCGTTTCATTTTTTAACTATCTCCGTAAGAATAAGTGGGTTATATGTTTGACTCTGACGCGAGTTGGTCACCCCTTTATTAAGTCCCGACGAAGAATACGGAGATAGGTGGCTTTTGCTGAGAGCAATTACTTGTTTTTTTTTCATTTTTTTTTTTTTTATCATTGTTCACGACTACTCCAACCATCTGCGAAATGGTTCATTCCACGATATCTCGAAAATAGTGACGAAACAATACGCAAATTTGCAATTACCCTGCAGGAACTCCCGTTGCGTTTCGTTGCGTGGTTACCCGACTGGAAGCATTGGTCTGAAATATTTTCTGTTATTCTCGTTTCGTATTTACGCGAAAATTGATTGAAACAGTTCACTTGCAAGTATCGTGAAAAGATAATTTCAGAAATGTTTAATAGAGTTTCAATTAATAATTAATTAATTTATTAATTAATCTTGGGAAACGAACGAGGTCGAGTGTGAACAAAATATTGTTAGTACGCGTGTAGTCCATTCGCAAACAACATTGTATTCCGAGCCAAAAGCAAAATATAAGTTATGCGTTCATAAAATTGCATCTTTCCTTGTATAATATTTATTAACGTTGTGTAGAAGGTCGTGCAAACTTTCCAATATTCTTGTCATTTTGCTGACATTAACGTCACGGGCGACCTACGCTAACGTGTATTTTCCTATATTCAACCCTTAAAAATAGTGTCTTACGCGTTCACCTTATCTGTACTACCCGGCATTTTGCGGAGTTCATCGTTAGGACACGATAGTGAAAGAGGCAGCCTCGCGTAACAAACAGCGGACGTGTCTCTGCCGTAGGAGCCCTGAAGAGCTTTTGGCGGGGCCGCGGTTGGAGCTTCAACCCTATAGTGCAAAGACACAATGTGTATGTGTGTGTGTGAGAGAGAGAGAGAGAAGAGAGGAAAACGAAGCGAGAGTAGAACAGAAGCTGGCTATAGGCTTCTGTTGCCCGCGACAGGGAACGAAAGCGCGCGGGCGAGGGCACTAAAAACTTTTCGAATAAAACTTTAAATACGGCGGCAAACTTTGTTTTGCAAAACGGCCCAGTGGCTTGCCGCGCGAGTAACGGCCACGCCCCCGCATTGCTCCTCTGGCTCCTTTTGCAGATGGCGCGGTGGCTACTGGGTATCGGTGGTGGAGGAGAGGGCATGTCAAGGACGATGCGCGGTGGGAGAGCAAGATGCAGAGCGATAGAGAGTGAGAGAGTGAGTGAGAGAGAAAGAGAGGTTACGGGGCTTTCCAACAATATGGCCGCTGGGACCTGTCTGTATGCTAAGAGTATGTGAATATATTATACTCGGGTTCCACACGGGGCTGGGGCAATCACACTTAGCCCGTATTTCACCCGAGCCCTTTTGTCTCCCTTCCAACGCTACGCGCTCGCTTCACCCCTTGCATCTCTCCAACCGCTTCGTCCTTTCTCTACCGTTCTTCTCGACCCGATGAGGTTTGTTTACAAGTTTCGAGGGTTTCTCACCAGGCACACAGAGAACCGACATACTTGCGTCTCGTTCACTATATTCGACCTTCCGGTTTCCCTTAGACCCCAAGCGCGCCATCTGTGTAGCTATTCTGCGCAACGTTCCTTCTCCCACAGTCTCTTTCTCCTTCTCTCTCTCTTTTCAACGTGAGAGAAGCGAGACATGGACATAAGTCACTCAGTTTTTTTCTTATCCCTCCACGCGTGTACATGAAAATACGAGAGGAGGAGGCTTATACAAGAGGGAACAATCACACGACCTATTCCGAACCACGAAACTCTTCCTCCCTTTCCACCTCAACGACTGCCCTTTTTATGTAACTTGTGCGAAACGCTCGAGCCTTCTCTTTCTTCCTTCTCCTCACGACCCCTCTCTTTCCTTGCGTTGCTTTTCATGGGGTGTCGCGCTGATAAATCAGTGCTTCATACGGGCAAAGTCGAAGAGCATTCTCGAATTATATGCATCTACTACATTTACATGGAAATCTATTTCCGAATTGAATAATTCCATCGTGCCTCTCGATCATACCGGGAAAGGGCAAGCTGTATTATTTCTCGATATAGAAATAAAATTTGCTTCGATATTTTGAGGAGATGTGTGTTTGTGCTTTATTATTTTATCCCGGTTGAATTTCAATACGAACATAAGAGTAGCTATGAGAATTATCTAGTCAATGTTCGATACATTGTTCAGACTTTTAAAAGATATTTGAATTTTTTCGTATTGTCATAAATACAAATATACACGCGGACTCGTAGCTTAGAAGATATTCGTTAAGCGAAATGACTTTCTTGTATTTCATTTCTTATTGCCGAGCTATAGTTGCGCGTACTCGGTGTTCCAATATTCACGAATGAATATCTAATCGCCGAAGTTGGGGCTTGTACCAGATATTATAGTTTAGGGCTTATACGTGGCATGTACAAGGTTCCCTCGGCTCCGGAAGGCTCTCTTACGGTCCTTGCACGTACTACTAATCTACTATATATTTCTACGTATATTGCCGAGCATGTAATATAACAGTAGGTCGTAGCGGTATAGAGCGAAACGTCGGATATCATTTGGGTGATAATTAATTAAGGCTTGGTGAGGATCGATGGCTATCCCGCGGGTGCACTGACTCATTATTAAACACTGTACTCCCCGCGGGATAATTCGGCCACTCGTCCGACGTACCGGGCCAACTGCACTAGGACACAGAAAGAGAGACAGGGAGTCAGAGAGAGAGAGAAAGGGAGAGGAAATAGATATAGCACAATGTTCTCACCGACGGTGCAACTGCAATATGCTTCGCCCCAACGGCGTTGGAGCCGCAGCAATGCACCTACGGACCCCAGAGCGACCGATTCATTTGACTATAACGTATAACGCCCATCCTACATTCTGTATACAGGTCCGAACGACGAAACCCCGGAGCTTTCTCACGACGTTGTGTGAGTTGCGGAAATACGCCATGCGGAATAGTTTCGAACGTGTCTGGGTCGAGAATCGTGAACCTACCAATTTCGACGAGTTAAGAATTATACATATAACGTTGCCTGGGTGATGGAAGGTTATAGGGATGTCGTGGTGGGACCGCTTTATCTCTAGCGAATACGTCATTTTCCAACTAATAATTCGAATACTTGCATTTATACATTTTTTTTTATATTAGCTGAAAATTTTCGGCAATTGAAATTCAATAGTTTGATTTTTGTTATTTGATTTTTGTAGATGGGATTCAGTTTGAAAATATTTGTTCTACGCGATGGAAGGATGCGAAAAAGATGGATCTTGTATTTAAGTGATATTTGTTAAAGCAAAGTATAATTTTGATGATAAATAGTTTTGGCGATTCGACTCATGTCCGTCGTCAACTGTTGACAACTCTTACTTCGGTGTATAACTTCTTATTGTTCGAATACGTATATTTTATGAGGATTTGATTACGTCATATCCTCATGAGCATTTCCGAGTCAAGAAACTCACTTCGAAAGTTCTACCGGGGCAACTTTCAAGCTATCGCAGCATTTCTCCAGTTTCGGAAATGAGCTATTCTCATCAGTTGAACCATCGGCCAGTGAATGAAAAGCGAGAAAAATAACTGATGTAAAAGCACAGCATTTTTTGTTCCCTCTATCTTCTTCGCAACGGAACGCTTATCAGACTCTTCCATTCCTTTTCTTTTCGTATTTACCGATTCACTTCGCGTCTTGTTCGTGCAAAAAAGAGCCAAAAAAGAATAAAAAGTGAAACGGGAGAGAGAAAATGAGACGGTGAAAAAGAGCGAGTCGATACGGAAACTAAATTGGCCCTCGCGTGGTCTTTGCCATTGCTGATTCGTTCGTAAGATAACGACAATGAAGTACCAAACACACGGATCTACAAACATGCACCACAACGCATTCCCTCGCGCACATACACGGCTGGAATCCTCATGAACATGTACGAACCCTCGCAGGACGAAGTGTTGGTTCGTTCGCACAATGCAATTTCGTGGTTTTTGGATTCACCCTACACTTCCCTATCCAACAATCCACGAGTTCAGCTGGTAATTGAATTTTAAATGGATTTAATTAGGTCAACCGGTTAAGCTCCGCGGTGATGTTAAGCCGTGAAAGCCTTACGTGTAGAGGATCGGGTGGGGGCTAGTTATAAAATGAGAATCATCTCCACGATATTGAGGTAAGAAAGACGAGAGCGTTTCCACCCTTGCTTGTGGCAGAGAAACACCAAAAGTTAGCTCGAAGGTCATAAAGGTTGTAGGAGAAAGTAGTTACAGTACGCCCCTCCTTTCCCCCAAGTAACAAGGGTAGCGCACCAAGGACTACCAACTTACGTGGGTTTGAGGTCATATGTGGCCAACCCAGAGATCCGTGAATCCTGCCGCTTCCTTGACTTTGCTGCATCTGAATAGTAAATATACCACAGGTATATATATGTATACAAAACCGTAAGGGAGCTCTGGGTGTTTACAGTTAATTTCGCTGACTCTGCTACAAGGTGAAAGCAATTGGAACACCCTCGCTGCTCTACCCACGAGTCCACTTTCCCAGGACTCTTCGAGCAATGGAAACTCAAAGTTAATCTAGGAATTTAGTTGCTAGTTTTTGGAAAGCGATGTCACACGTTCAAACTTCATCCCGAAGGGTCCTTACAGTTCTTCGAGTTATCGATAAAATGTGTTGGAAATATGTTAGTCGATACGGTCTAGTCAACAATAAAGATCGTGGTCCAATTGGCTTGAAAGGGCAACGAAGGAGATCGGAATGGTTGAAATTTAATTAAATTGATTTTGTTGAGAATACAAGGTAACCGGTTGCTTATCTCATAACTCCAACTAACCTTAAGGCTACTTCACCTTAAAGGTGGTCGGGGATAAAACGATAGAATCGTACGAAACAGACGCGAGTACGAACTCAGCACAAGTTCCGTTATTGTCCGATGCATTTTCATTCCATCCTGGTCCCACCCCTCCGTGGAGAATTCTTTGGAATCGAGAGGACGTCCAAGATTCCAAAGTCAGATCCTCACGAGCCCAATCGGTTGGAAAACGTAGATACGATTCCGTTGAACAAAAAGCAGATTCCTTCCAGACTACGGAGCATACGAACCCCGAAGGAAGGAGCAATAAAAAACACTTCCGTGTAGCATCGGAACTGTCGTGTATGGAAGAGTATACCCAGCGACCCTGTTCCAACGTCTGATCTCTATCCCATACTCCACCTGCAAACTCTATTATTGAACGGACATCCGGAAAAAAAGTTCTCGCAGACACTCGACGGATCCATCTAGGTGGCGAAAGTGAAGAATGTAAGAGCCGCGAGTATCGCGCGAACACCTCTTCGGATAGGATGAAAGTCGCCATAAAAAGTGGGACCAAACGTGGCAACCGCGACGTTGGAACGCCTCGTGCAATCGTTCTTTTCCCCTTTCGCCTGTCCGGCTTCATTTTTTTTTTCCTCCGGGTAGCCTCTCTTTCCTCGACTCCTTGCACGTTCCTTCTCTTTTCTGTCGGGACACTCGGTTGAAAGAATAATGAGTATGCAGCCGAGAGCAAAAGTATCAGTAGTAATGCTACAGCCGGGTCATAGAAACTGGCTGGGCGAGAACTCAGCTCCACCACGGTGCTTCACGGCACACAGGGAAAGTCGAAATGTGTTGTGCTAGGGGCGGAGAGGGTAGGTTGCGGTACATGGAGCGTCGTGCAAAATTGTAAGACGCTCCGCTGGAAGGCGGTGTAGGTAACGCGGTAATACCCGCGGCAGGGAGAACTGGGTGGTGGCTGGTGCGCGATCCTACCTACCCCCAATGTTACTGCCTTGCGCTACTGTTGCTAGCCATGCTATATTCGAACTCTCCCGGTGGTGGTGGGTTTTCTTGGTGTTGCTCCGTGGTGCAGCTGCGTTAATAATGCAGCGTATTAAGATTGGTTTCGCTGCAGGGATGGCTCCTCCGGCTACAGTCTGGGGAATGGCTTGACTCCATCTCCCTCCGTCGTACCTACCCTTTACATGCTACCTCGACAACTACCCTCCACCTTCTCTCGAGCTTTTCCAGCCTGTGTTATACATATATGTGTATATACAAGGTTAGAAATGGGAAAACCTTCGGGACATGACCTAGAAATTCGTCCAAGTTTATTCGTTCACGCTACTTCAACGGGTAGTAAACATACGTATGTGAGATACGAGTACTTTACGAATAAGGAAAATCGTGGCGAGATGAGGATAGGGGCTGTGCTACAACCGGAGCCTCGTACTTTTCTTTCCTCGCTATTGTCGTCACTCGGGAATCTTAAAGCAGAGTGAATGAGATGGCACATATTTACTCGGGGGTAGGATAGAATGAACCCTCTCAAGCATACCGAACATTCCACATTTGCTGGAAAATCTCAGCCTGTTTAACTTAGTTTGGAATATGGCGTTATTTCTGTTTTCATTGTTTTTATCAGATTTTGATGTATTTGATTTGAGGTAAGTAGGTACTTAGGTGGATTCTTTAATATCTACGTCTTAAATGATCGTCTCCCTTGATTGTCGCGAGGGCTTTAAGGGGTTAATTCAATAAGTTGGACTACGAATATTCATACGAGATAAATTTTCATGCTGCGATGGGAAACCCATTTAATTTCTGAACAACAAAATCAGTCTATGATTTTATGGAGCTGCCATTGGCTCGCGGATAACCTCCCCTTTTTGGTTATCATCACAGTGTAACGCGATGAGGTGTCTCTTGTTGTACCATTGAATTATTATCATGCGTGCTTATATCATTTAAAGAGTGAAATAAATTATCAACAGAAATATATATCAGTAATAGGAAAACTGTTCAGAATAGTTTGAGTGATAGAAAGAACAATCAGGCTCACCTTCTTTGTTAGCACTGCTCTTGATTTCCGTGGCTGTAGGGGGCGCCGATGGTTTCGGCATTTCTGAAATCAATTATAATTAATCTTTGCACTCATGATGAATATATTATTGTTAATATTAATTGATTAACAATGTTGTCAATCATTTAAAATCGCATTTCATTAATTGGATGCAACAATAGGTGCATTTTTGTGGTATCAGTTTTCAAGATTGTCTTTTTAAGTGAACTTTTTCAAATCAATTTTATGAGCAAGACTCACTGTAAAGTCTGATGGAACCCTCGGTCTCGCCGAGAGAATTTTTACTGATGCACTGATAACTCCCAAAATCACCGGGTTGAAAATTTCTGATGGTCAACCGCATGTGAGTTCTGTAACTGTTCTCGTTCGTTTCGATCAAGTACTTGTCGTTCGATAGTACCATGCTTTTATTGAAGTTCCAGTAGCTTATCGCTCGTGGATGGGCCTCGGTGTGACAGTCGATCGTGACGTTTGTTCCAGATGGAGCTCCAACCAATTGGTTTGGTACCCAGATCATCGGTGAAACTTTAATAAACACAATTAAAAAAAAAAACAAATTAATTACTAAGCTAATCTCAGCAGTAACGCACAATTCAACATGATTTAAATTAATTCAATATTTATTTAAAAAACGCCTCAACACTTACGAATATAAGTGAATAAACAAATATATTTTTGTTGACTTGTATAGAATTTTATTATTTGTATGAATTCTATACAATGCAGGATATCGAATTTATTTCAAGAATTGACGAATCCCTCTTATAAACGGCGTTTATCTGATTGCGTTTCGTATTTCTATGATTAAATCAAGGGTGTATTGGTTTGTGGAGGAATGTCGGGTATCTGTTGGGGGAGAGCTGTATGATCAAGAGAGCTCAATTAGGTTTTACCTACGCGAGCCGAGCATAACTCGAATAACAAACATACCACAAATTCGTTCTGTCACATATGGCTCGACGGTATGGATGTAGTCGAATTATCGCGTAATGAAAATTAATAAGCCATTTCTAGTTCGTCATAATAGACATGCTTTATTGTTCGGGAATGATGAATATGGGAATCAATGAAATGCCAAACGTTAGCGAATCCTTGCGGCGGTCAAATGTTTGATCGTTTCACAAGTTCCCTCAAATTTTGCGAGTAAAATTCTTCATAAATAAAAGATTAAAAAATGTATTTTCAATGAAGTTAAAATGAATCTACTTTGATGTACGTGAAATAACAAATCTTTAATCGAACCCAACCAAAAACTCTTTAGTGAATGCAAAACGTTCATGAAAACTAACTTATTTACCGACTGTCACAGTGTTGCCCTGCCTTAAAAGTTGTTACTTTTCAATTTTTTCTTGCCATAATAAACATGCTTTATTGTTCGGGAATAATGAATACGGGAATCAATGAAATGCCAAACGTTATCGAATCCTTGCGGCGGTCAAATTTTTGACCGTTTCACAAGTTCCCTCAAATTTTGCCAGTACAATTCTTCAAAAATAAAACATTAAAAAATGTATTTTCAATAAAAATGTACTTGAATCTACTTTACTGTATGTGGAATAACATATTTTTAATCGAATCCAACCAAAAACTCTTCTGTGAATGAAAAATGTTCATGAAAACTAACTTATTTATCGACTGTCACAGTGTTGCCCCGCCTTAAAAGTTGTTACTTTTCAATGTTTTGTCGCCATAATAAAGATGCTTTATTGTTCGGGAATGATGAATACGGGAATCACTGAAATGCCAAACGTTATCGAATCCTTGTACCGGTAAAATGTTTTATTGTTTCACAAGTTCCCTCAAATTTTGCCAATACAATTCTTCAAAAATAAAATATTAACAAATGTATTTTTAATAAAAATTAACTTGAATCTCGTTTACTGTATGTGGAATAACATATTTTTAATCGAACTCAATGAAAAACCTTTCAGTGAATGAAAAACACTAATGAAGACCAACTTATTTGCCGACGGTCACAATGTTGTCTTGCCTTAAAATATATTACTTCTTCAACTTTTTGCCATCATTGTAGCCGATAAAATATAATTTTACGAACTTACGAGCTTTTGGCAGGTGACAACGCGGTATAGATGAAGACCACGAATTCCACGTTTGAAAGTGGAGAGACGAGAAGAGGAAAGGGTAAACTGGAATGATGGAATGCCAGAGGTGAAAAGGACACCAAGACGTTTCGTCCGAGGTCATAGAGAAGTATGCGTTAATTAGAGGTCATCGCGGGAATCCGCAGATTTGCCGAAAGACCAGGGGTGCGGTTCGTTCCAAATGCCACGGGTAGTTGCATCGTGGCTCGACGCTTGGAGAGCGCATACGATCATATAGGTAATGGAGCATGGGATTCTCGTCCATGAAACACCCGCCAGCTAGAAATGCCTCGCACCATTCCTTACCCAATTTCCCATCGGCATTTATCGTCGTATACAAGCCCGCTATATTGAACCAATCATTATAACCCTTAAAACGGGGATGAAATAACCTTCGTTCATATTCAAGGGTGGCAACCACCCCTAAGCAAACTAAGGAAAAACGATTTAAAAACAAAGGTCTCTATTATCCAAAAACAGCGTTCTAATAATTAATCCTTAAACATAGATGAAAATAAATATATAACAAATTTTTAAATTCATCGATTCATTGCCATAAACAAAATAAAACATACAAAATTCGTAATTTCAAAAAATTATTCAACAATTTGAAAATTATATCGTTCTCGCGCGACGAACCTTACGAAAATGTCTAACACCGAAACGTTGTTTTAGATAGTCGCATTTGTAAGCTACGAACAAATAGAACATTTTCAAGTGCACATAAGGGTGGAATAGTCTGGTGTACGAGTCGTCTGTGGATGCCGAGGGAAAGAGGAGAAGACGAAGAGAGGATGAGGCGTTGGAAACTCATGCTCCCGGCCTGGACCGTTGGAGAAACCGCTCCTGTGTACTTTCTCGCTCGTTTGAATAAAATATGTCGTACTCCCCTTCTAAATATTCAAAGGACGGTATCAGAGGATCCCCGCCAGCGAAACACCCAGGAGTGGAAGCACTGCTCATATACATACGCGTATATATAAAGGAATTTTCTTCGTGTGTGAGTGCGTGACACGTGTGCATACGTTCACGTCATGTACGAGTACATGTGCTACTGCTCTCTCTCTCTCTCTCTCTCTCTCTCTCTTTCTCTCTCTCTCTCTCTCTCTCTCTCTCTCCCTCTCTCTCTCTCTCTCTCTCTCTGTCTCATTCCCTCTCTCTCTCTACCGTTAGCGTACCAGCGGAATTACAGTACCAAATGTTTCGTTGCGGCCAACATACGTATGTATATATATGTAGAGTAGTATGCATTTTTATGAGGTTGTGCGTGTGGATATTCCCGTCGAGTGCAAGCATACGGAGTGACGCGAACGAATGGAACGTATAAAAGGGAAAAATGACCAGTAACGCCGCGGGGACCCTCGTGCGGCTACTGTATTTCCCCTGGGCCTTAGCGACAGCCACTGGTAAAGTTCTGTCTTTTTCTCTCTCTCTTTCTCTCTCTCTCTCTCTCTCTCTCTCTCTCTCTCTCTCTCTCTCTCTCTCGTGTTGTTTCTATCTCCGTTTTGTCAGCACGATATCCGCTCGCGACATCGCAGACAATTCTAACAACATACGGCGTTTCTCATCTCGCTATTTCGTCGTCTCTGTCACCTTTTCCGTGTAGTCGCGGATGAGTATGTGTTTATGTGCGAATACGAAGATATGCGCGTTCATATGTTTGCGCATGCGCTCGCGCGTGAATACCAGGACGGAGATAAAATTTAACCAATACAATGGTTTGCGTCTTTCTTCCCTTTGGACCTTTCCTTGCGTGTTTGCCTTTGTGGAGACAATGCGCGACGTTACTTCGTGCGTTATATCGAGAACGAGGCGAGAAGGAGGAGGAACAAAAGACGTTTGTTCAAGCTTCCGGACGTTCGGGAAAATAAAGTAGTCGTTGCAACAGACACTGGTATTCGACTGCTTTAATAATAATGTCGTTAGAGACAGTCATAAAAATCTTACGACGAGTAATTTTCCGTGTTATCGTGACTGTGAAAATCTGTTTTACCATGTGATTTTGGATCTAGAAGAATAATTTTGATTCTACGTTTGTACATTTGCGATTTATTTATGTACTTATTTTTCAATTAATATAACGTAAATATATGAAACTTACACTCAACGTCGACCGTGATCCTTTTACTGACGGTAGGTGGCACCCCATTCGTTGCGATGCACAGATAAGCGCCCATCTCGTTCCTCGTTATTCTCGTCAGATTGAGCTGTTCGCCGTCGAATTTCTCAACTGTAATTACACGCAGATGCGAAATAAGACATACGATTATTTCAAGTAGCACAGATAAAACAGGGATATTTCCCCGCTCATTCAAACATTTTTCATATTTTAGAGGATTTCGCGAATATTATAGTTTAATGTTTTGAGATGTTTCGTATCGTTGAAAGGATGATATGAACGTGCCGTGAATATGTATGATTCGTGTATACAAATATGTAAATGGAAAAGCATCGAGGAATTTCTTTCTTTTGTTTCTCCTGCCTTTATCTTTCATTGCTGTCTCGTTTTTTCCATGAATGGCGAAATCCGCGGAATCGCAGATGTTTGGATAGAAATGCCGTTGGATTTTATGATCCGCCAAGACGGACGGCTACCAGTGAGAAATAGTAATCAAGATAGGCGGGGAATATGGGGCAAGGCATGATTATAGTACCTATTGACAGTCTATACATTTAAATAGAGAAATGCAAGAACAAGAACGGTACTTCCGAGTGAAAATGATGGAGGTGACGATATAGACTCGGCGGGAGGGAGGAGGCGGCAGGGGGATGAAGAGTTTATGGGAAAACAGTTCGAAGGATGCGAGCTATGGCTCCGGCGATAAAGAGGCTGCCTGGAGCTGGGTGCATTAAAATCGTCACAAGGCTGGCATCGAGTTCTCGCCGAGGCGCCATTGTCGCGGTTGCCAGTGTACTTATATCTAGGTACTCGTATCATGCCATAACTGCTTCTTCAGCAAATTTATGTGTATATATATATATATATATATATATATATATATATATATATATCGTTATCTGGGTTCTTGGGCCACGCGTTTTACGACGTGCAAATGATGATAGAATCAGTATGCTTGAGATAGCCTGGGTTGTGATTGATATTCACAGCAAGTACTCATTTCTTTTTGGTAAATTTTATATCATAATATAGTTTTACGGCAGATTTTACTTTGCTGCGTTGCCTGTTATTAATATATGGGAGGGCCTTATAATTCTTATTACTGATGTGAAACTCAAATTACAAAAATTTCATTGAGTTATAGGAATAATTTTTTTTAGTTCATCGTGACATTGACCATACTATTAATTTTCTTATTTTACAGTCATTATAGATTGCTATCTATG
>JAPYZT010001431.1:0-32252 GCA_030522965.1 Tryphoninae sp. A BG-2022a
TTGTAGACGATTCTATATGATATTGCGTATAGTTTAAATATCGGCAAAATATGCGATCATACATGTACATTTGCGCCCAACTACTTAAGACCGCTTATTTAGCTTGTATTGAAGAATATCACGTAATACAATACTATCGCAAGGCTATCATAAATCTTTATTTTTAATGAGTTGAAGTATATGATCGCTGCGACATATATATGACTACGGTAGCTTGCGGCCAACTTAATGGAGGCACGAAATAGTTGGCGTTTTGGCCACCCAGATGTCGCAGAACAAATTCTTCAGGTTTAAACTTTTGTCGAGCGTTGCTGATCTCCCTACTCATCTCTGATGTTGCTTGGGTCTGTTCTGATTAAAACGTGGACTGCCGTCTTGACGACTTCTGCCCACAGTTTCATGTCCAGCTTCTTCGCGTACAGCAACGTCCTCGCTGCCTCGACGATGGTTCCATTTCCCCTTTTGGTGGCACCATTTTTCTCAGGGCTACGGTACGGTCTTCTCGTATTTCACGCTGTGGGTGTCAGTCAACTCGCATACGTCCTGATTCACAAATTCGAGTCTATCATCTGTCCTCAGAGTTTGGACGCCGCGTGGCAAAAGTTTCTCGCAGCATTTAAAGAAAGTTTCAAGATGACCTTAACCTCTGACTTCTGTTTCACAAATAATACCGTTCTCATGTGAGAACAGTCATCCTTCAACAGTGGAAAGTACCGGGATCTGCCTACAGAGTTCTCCTGCATTGGACCGCACAAGTCCACATGTACGAATTCTCCTGGGTCGGATGTGTTCGTCGTGCTTTCCCGAAACGACGTGTGGTGTATTTTGTCCATGACACGCGGTTTATAAAAGAAATTTTCCCCATTGGTACCTCGACGTTCGTCGAATTTAGGAAGTTTTTGACGTACCTCGGATTCTGGTGTATCATTCGCTCGTGCCAGTCATGGAACGAACACAGTGTGGTGCGTGCCTCGACGTTGCTTCCGACAGAACTATACTCAGCTTCATGCAATAAAACTTACCGTATTGTTCTCCGGTTAGGATGTCTTGCCGTCTTTTTTCAATTCACATGTTTTGTCATCCGATTGTAGTTGCAAGCCCTTATCCAACGCTGCTCCCATCGAGAAGATGTTGTATTTCAGCTACGGTACTGTAAGGATCTCGCCAACGCTGGAGCGGCAACTACCGAAATTGTAACCGGCATTGACCGATCCCCCTCTGTCTCTCCCCACACCACGCGCCTAGAGGAGAAATCTCCTCCCGATTAACCGTTAAGCAGTCAGTCGCGACCACGATAATAGCGTGGTCACTGTACTTTGTCATCTCCAATATATATAACTACGTTCTTATACCTCGCTGATGCATATGTGCACATAACATTGTATCCTATATTATATGCAAGCCTTCGCGTGGCCTCTAATTATGCGATCAAAATTGTATTTATTATAAAATTGTTAATCTTTGTCATAACCGTCTTAAGTTGAGCGTGCGTGTGTGCGAATAAGATTTATAATCGTTAATATATAGTGTGTGTGCTAGGGACTTATTTCCGCCAGAGTTTTCCCAGTGAATCCAAACGGGCCCCATCACTCGAATTCCATGTATGTCCAATATCCCGCAACTAAAAAATTATTATAGTACAAATAACACATTCGTCGTGTGCTTCTCGTTCCAGCTGCGACCATGGAACGCGAGAACGTTGATGTTGCCTTTTTCCGAAGCCGAAATGTATTTTCCGTCGCCAACTCTCACTGGTATTTTCTCTTTGAGGGTTTTGAAATTGACGAACCAATGCCGTTGGGTCGCCATGTGATCGCTGGCTCCTAAATCCAAGCACCATACGGCTTCGTACTCGCCCTGTTTCATCGAAGATGCTAGTGTCTCCACGATTAGTGCGTCTCCTTTCAACTTGCTGCTGCTTTCCTCTCCGGTCGCGTGTTTCTTCTTGTCGGGACAATCTCTTGCCCTATGTCCAGGCTTGTTGCACACATGATACTTGCCTGGTAGCAAATTGCCACGACCTCGTCCTCCGCCTCTGCCCGTTCCTGATTTTTTCTGAGCTTGGTTTACAGCCAGTGCGCTGTTTTCTCAGGCCTATCCTATGCTGTTTCTCATCTCTTCGATAGTGAGCCTGGACGTGAGGTACTGAAGCCCTTTGTCAACGATTAATTTGGGGAAAAAGGCGCTATTCCAAACATTTGTTGTATTTCATATGAAATAATTGTAGGATTGTTGAATAACATTTCGAGAATATTTTCTAAACATTTCAGTGGACACTATTAAAAACTAAGCCGTTGGCAGCAACTCTCCGGGGACGTATTAAAAAAAAAGTGATTTTTCGGTATCGGTTGTAACTCATTACTCAATTATCTGAAATCAAAAAGAAAAATTTATTTTATTACTTTATGAGATTCAAAAAATAACGCTGTAGAAATTTTTTAATTGATTTTTCAATTGTTGGTAACACTGGAAAGTCAAAAACGCGATTTTCGCTTAAAAATTCGGCAAATTTATTATTGTAAAATAAAATATAATAATAATTTTTAAAAAACGACAGATTTACCTCATGAATTATACAGAGAAAGAGTGTACCAAGGTTGAAAAGGGTCGGTGCAATAGATTTTAAACTACAACCATCGCCGATTTTAAAAACGTGAAGTGTGTGAAAATCGCTTTAAAGTAATTTACACTAAAAAATTCTAAATTTTTTTCTTTTTTTTTTACTGTATATTTACACAGAATCATCGATGCCAGGCGTATACAGTGAATAGCTACTACTAATGATGTCCAAAGACTCTTTTTGTTTTTGTCTTCGGCGAACTAAACCTTCCTTGCTTTCTTTCGCAGTTTTTTCTTTTGCTCGACTTATGCGTAATTTGTCGGCTGCGCGCACCCATTCGTGAGAACTTGATCCAGTTTTGAATTGCATCTCTTGCATGATGGTTAATAGAGCAAAACAGCCTTCATTGAATGTGCATGCTGCCATATTAGCTGCAATTAAAACTGTGGAACTACTCACTGATTTCGGAGAAATTTCCAGATTGGTTGATTTAGGCTTTCATTGTTATTTTGTGTAAAGCTGCCGTGATATCACTGCAGAAGAGCCCCCTTGCTCAAATCCTCGTATATAGGTTGTATAGCACTAATTGTAAGAACATCACTTCGAAGGTTCTTCTACACAAGTATTTCCACTTATTTTCTTTGACGAAGTACTTGTAGTTGTGTTTCTCAGCGCAATACTTGTATTTGGCCCGAGATTATCGTTTCTTGCCGAGGCCTCACACTTTGGGCCATGCACTATTATCGAGCGGTGTTGGGTAGTGTGCAAGTTCACTACTATGCGAACGTCGTCAAAGTTCGTTCGGTTCTTTCACATCACCTTAACGAAAAGTACCGGTTTTGTTCATCGGTATAGGATTCTGAATGCATCTGTATCAATATTTGTATTCAATCATAGATATTTATACTTGGTTATTCATATTCGGATATTTGGAATACCTTTTTGTTACGTGGAAACGCTCGGCTAACAAGAATGGGCATTTCAGAATTAAACATGTATAATACAGCAAGTACCTCTTCCCGTTTTATTCTCAACCGTAAATGTATACAATTTACTGTTTGTACATAAATAAATATAATATAATAATATTACACAGTCGGTGAATCATCCATGCTAACAAACTAAACCGTCCAATGATCAAGACAAAAGGAATTTTTCAAGTTCTAATAATATCAAGTCTGTACAATAATTCATATACAATACATACTATTCTGTGTATATGAGTACGGTCGCTTAAAATTAAAATATAAAAAATAGGTTGAATTTACTGTTTGTTACCATTACATTCAATTCTCTTCATATTTCTTCTCTCACACTGATATATATATCAGGCTTGGAGGAGAGATGTGTAGAGAATCGAATGTATACATATATGTATACAGGGCGAATTTCGTAAGGCGTAATATGCTTTATTCTAAGGTAGATGGGATCATTGCAAACACAAATTGCAAATATACATTAGAGATATTGTTAATAGTTGACAAGATATACATGTTTTAAATTGTTTCAAGCAGAGTGCACCGAGAGGCATTGAAGCCGCCCACTCCCCACCCTAGCTGTGGAGATAGACGAATAGTTGCCCGAGAAATAAAATTGACTGCTCTAAATTTTGCAAATGTAACTGTTCAATGCCCCCCCCCCCCCGTAGACGATGCCTAATACACTGCGCTATCTCTACGGCTAGGGCGAGGAGTAGGTGGCTCCAACGCTTATCGACGCATTCTGATTGGACCAATTTCCATCTCGTAAACTATTAACAATATCCCTAATATATATCTGCAACTTTTATTTATAATGATCCTATCTACAAGTTTCAGATTTTTGTTTATTTCTCAATTTTTTGATATTTTTTAGTGTCTATTCAAAAACTCTTCGTAATAAATTTTGAGATTTTTTTCGACGACCCGTTCAAAAGATATCAAATTTATAAGATATCACCCTTTTTCGGCTTTTTTGCTCATAACTTCATTAATAGGGGGCCAAACCAAATCTTTTTTCTTGCAAATTTTCGGTTTTGAATGTACTTTAAAAATAAACATATTTGTTTATTCTTAAAGTTGCGACGATTCATCCCACGGTTCATCCAGGCTCACTTTAAAAAACAATTTAGTTTGAAACTTTAAAATAACATTCTAAAACACCTCAAATAATAGAACAACGTATAGAACAATTATTTGAGGTGTTTTAGAATGTTATTTTAAAGTTTCAAACTAAAATTTTTTTTAAAGTGAGTACATATTTTGATTTTTTAACAATTTGTTATTTTAAACGTCTATCAATTTAACAACTTTAAGCCTGGATGAATCGTGGGCTGCCCATAATTACTATTTCTTTCGATTGTTGAAAACTAAAAAAAAAAGTTTTTTTTGTTCACGACTATTAAAACCGTTTTTTATAACGATATAAGTTTTTTCCAATTATTATGAATACATTTTTATACTTTTTTGTTGTTACCAGGCGTCTAAATTTAATAATAAGTCATTATAAGTATGTTTATAAAAAATAGTAACAAATTTGTTTATCTAGTTGGGTATTCTTTTAAAAATGTTACATATACGATCATTATTGGAACTAGAATATCCTTTAGCTCGTATGTTTTCGGGATCCATCGGTATAACTGATTGTGAGTAAAATTCTTGTAAAGAGACTAGAGGAGCAAGTGGATGGAAAGAAGATGATCCCACCGAACCAGACGGGCTTCAGAAAGGGGGGTGGAGACGGTGGATAATATCGACGTGTTAAATTACATAGTGAGTAAGAGGCTAGAGGAAGAGAAAGGGAAGGTGATAGGGTTGTTCGTAGATTTAAAAGCGGCATTTGACACGGTGGATAGATAAATTTTGATGGAGGCGATGGCGAAGAGAGGGGTAAGAATAGGGTTGAGAGAGAGACAGAGAGAGTAGAAGAGGTGTACAGGGAAACGATAAGCAGGGTGAAAGTGGAAGGGGAGATAGGGGAGAGTTTTGGGACGGAAAGGGGGTTTAGGCAGGGATGCCCAATGAGCCCAATATTATTTAATATATTGACGGTGTATATGGAAGAGGAATTAGGGGATGGAAAGTGGGGAGGGGTCAGAGTGGGAGGAAGGAGAATATGCACATTAGCTTATGCGGACGATGTGGTGGTTTTAGCGGAGAGAGAGGAAGAAATGGGGAGTATGATAAGGAGACTGGAAGGGTATTTTGAGAAAAGGAGACTGGAAGTAAATGTGGGAAAAACGAAAGTAATGAGCTGGGGGGGGGGGGGGACCAAATGGAAGGGAAGTGGAGGGGAAAGAGGATAGAGGAAGTAAAAGAATTTGAATATCTAGTGTATATATTTAAAAAGAACAGGCCACAAGAGGGACAAATAAGAGATAGAATAAGGAAAGCGTGGGCGGTGATGAAGCAGGCGTGGGGCCATAGGGAAAAAGAAATTCGGGAGAGACTGGAAAAGAAGAATGTGGTTGTTTGACGCATTGGTGTGGACGGTAATGGGGTACGGGGTGGAAATTTCTGGTTGGGAGGAAAGGAAGGGAATAGAGAGTAACTAGTTCAAACAATGATCGTATATGCAACATTTTTAAAAGGATACCCAACTAAATAAAACCTTTTGTTACTATTATTTGTAAACATACTTATAATGACTTATTCTTAATTTCAGACTGCTGTTAATACCAAAAAGTATAAAAATTTATTCATAATACTTGAAAAAAGACTATATAGTTATAAAAAACGGTTTTAATAATTATTAACAAAGAAAAATTTGTTTCTTATTGTCAAAAATCTGTAACCTTCCCACATTTCGTTCTCGCCGCTTTCATCTACTCCTAATCTGCTTTCTTGCTAATCTCTAACTTTGCTGATTCCACAGTCCCACGGTCCCTTATCATCCCCGCATGTGACACCTTCTCCACTCCAAACTTGTTTCTCTAAACCCTTTCTTTCTTAGCCTTCCTCCCTTCAAAATCAGTCCTCTTTCAACGTCCGCTTTAACCACACGTCTTCTATAATTTAATAAATCTCTCTGCCCAAATTATCGGTTTTGTTTTCGAGTACCACTTCGCCGAACATCCTGTCACAAGTAAAAAAAAATAGTAATTATGGGGAGCTCACGATCTACGCAGGCTTAAAAGTTGTTAAATTGATAAAAGTTTAAAATGACAAATTTCCAAAAAAACAAAATACGCACTTACTTATAACAAAAAGTTGTAAACTTAAAAATCACATACAAAAATACCTAAAATAATTTTTCTACGTTCTAATAATGTTTCTACTATCAAAGAAGTTATGAGCAAAATAGCCGAAAAAGAGCGATTTTCAAAAAATTCAATATCTTTTACAGGTAATCAAAAAATCTTGAAATTGACTACAAAGAGGACGCGATGGACACTAAAAAATATAAAAAAATTGAGAAAAAGAAAAGAAAGTTTTCGAAATTTGTCCGTTTGTTGTGAAATGCCCCATACACATACACACGCGCACGCACGCACGCACACGTAGGTTGTCCCATTGTAATGTGTAGATGGAAGTAGGTCGCGCCGGTGCAGGCCAAAGTCAATAACAATAATGCGACCCTAACTCTCGCTTTATGTATTTTGCCCAAATATTCCGCGAGGCAGACTCGTACTACGTACTTTACGACTGTATTCCTTACCATGAATCTCACACGATGTTAGAAGAGAAAGGGCTAATTGGCGAACAAGATAAGCGGAGTATTGAAACTGTTGATCGTTCGAATAAGACTAGATACAGATATCGGCCCTTTTTGTTCCAAAGGTTTAAAATTAATAATGAATGAGAACAACATAGAATGATTAAATCTTTGGCCAAGTTACCAACAGGCAGTTATCAGATTGTCTAACTCCTCCTTATTACCATATTACCTGAACCGCAGGGATTCAGATTTTCAATATTTTCAAACATTACAGTGAGGCATAGCCACTGAAAATGAATGTAAATTTCAAGACCAGTCTTGCAGACAAAGTTGATACCTGAATTAGGTTCGGATTGTTATCGAAACACGTCTTTGGGCCTGATTCAAAATGTTCCGAAGTAAAGACTTTTTGAATTTGTCGATTAATAAATCGCTCTTCGAACTCGTCTCTGACTGAGTCTTGAAACAAACTTTCGAACTAACCTTTAATCTAATCGCAAAATTAAGCTTAAACCTGATCCGCAACCTAGTGTTGAATCTTATGTTCAAACTATTATATGATTTGGTTTTGAGATGGATGTTTGCAGCGTTCTTCCATTTTCTCAATGTCTAAACAAGTTCCCCAAGAACTGTCATTGCATTAATAATCGTTTTCTTTCGACACTATAAATTACAGAATTCCCAGTCTAGTAGTGTTGTTGCTCATAGTTAACATTAACCCTTGTTAACTTGAAGGCGAATTGTAGTCGAATGATTTTGTTTTCTTACTCATACGATCATCAGTTCTGATATCTTGCATACCTATATTCTTCATGATAGTTACACCTTATGCCGGATGACCCCGTGCATTCGCTTATCTGTTTATACTTATTTCAAACACTAGAAGGATTTTTTACGCAGACACAATAAATATTGTTCTTATACTATTGTTCGTATGAACGGATGTAGTTAGAAATTTCTTTATGCGAAATATTTCTTAGTAATTGAAACGTTATATTGTTTGACATATTTGTCACAAAAATGTTTGTATACATCTACGCGTACAAAGTACTCCTACGAATGGGTATAGCACATCACTAATTCAATACGCTACTGTGCCGTTACCCTTTTAAACATTTTTATTGGAAGATTTGGCTATATTGACTTGATTATGATCATAAGCTGAGAAAGGGCATAGGGGGTATAAGTATACCGAATCTACCCCGGAGAGATAATTTAATGATACTAAGAGGATATATAGATACTGATGAAATGCTAAAATCGTGAAAGTTTCAGATTGTTGTGTCAATTGGTTTTTTAAAAAAAAGCAAAATATGGAAAAATTAAAAAAAAAGTCTTTCGTAGGAACGCGTAAATCGATTGATCTAAATTTTTGATATGTTTTGGGGGCTGATAGTAATTTCTAAACATAATTAAGAGTTATATCGGCTCATAAGATCCTTGAAAAAAAAAACATTTTCCTTTTAATTTCAGTTTTTAACTATGATATAATTTTGGCACAATTATGAAATTTTTTTTTTTTTAATCCTCGTCCATTCTTCTGTAATGAATTTTTTTAATTAAAGAAAAGAAGGTACGCCATAGTAGGAAAACATAAACACCACAGTTTGTCCAAATAATTACTTTATTTATATGTTTTAGTCTTTAATTTTATTATTTTAATGCATGTTCATGTAATTACTATTTTCTCAAAACAATAACAATTAGTTTTTTGCCAAAGTCGAAAGTTAAAACAATTAATTATCAATAATCAATTTTATACTTATTTAACAAATATTTTTAGAAACGCCTTTCTCTCATAAAATTTAACTATTTATATATTTCTATTAACCTGAAATATTAATATAATACAAAATTATCGAATTAACGAAAAACAAGAAAATCATCTTCTATTCAAACAAACTCAAACTTTCACACAAATATAAATTACGTATTATTCATTTATTGTTTGCTTTTCATGCATGCAAGAACAACAAGAAGAACTTAAAATACAAGAGCAATTTGCGATAAATGTATAATATAAAGAAAAAGAGATATATAAAAGATATATATCGAAAAATTATTGCAGAATCTTATTTCATTGGTCTTCATCACTGTCTTCTTTAATCACTCAATGTTTGAGCAGGAATCGCAATTTTCGAACAATATCTTCTATATGACAAATAATAAACAATCGCTGTTAGGTGAGAGCAATACCCAATAGTTCTAAGAAGATTCGCACATTCACACCTGTGTCTCAATATGCTACTATACGCGATAGCATATTCCTGTTCAAACATTGAGTAAATTATTTGATAAAGATAATATTTTATATGTGATTGAAGAAAACACTGATGAAAACCAATGAAATAAGATTCTGCAATAGTTTTTCGACATATATCTTTTATATATTTGTTTTTCTTTGTATTATATATTTATCACAAATTGCTCTTGTATTTTAAGTTCTTCTTATTGTTCTGGTATGTATGGAAAGCAAACAATAAATGAATGATATGTAATTTATATTTGTTTGAAAGTTTGAGTTTGTTTGAATAGAAGATGATGTCTTGTTTGTCATTAATTCGATAATTATTTATTATATTTATGTTTGAGGTTAATAGAAATATATAAATAGTTATATTTTATGATGGAAAGTCGTTTCTAAAAATATTTATTAAATAAATATACAATTCATTATTGATAGTTAATTGTTTTAACTTTTGACTTTGACAAAAAACTAATTGTTATTGTTTTAAAAATTAAATATTGTTTTGGGAAAATAGTAACGACACGAACGTGCATTAAGATAATAAAATTAAAGACTAAAACATATAAATAAAGTCATTATTTGGCCAAAAAGTGGTTTTTATTTTCCTCTAGTATGGCGTATGTTTTTTTTAATTAAAAAAGTTCAGTACTCTACGGAAAAATGGATGAGGATTTGAAAAAAATAGTTTCATAATTGTACCAGAATTGTATCGTAGTTAAAAATTGAAATTAAAATAAAAATGCCTTTTTTTTCAAAGATCTCGTGAACCGATATAACTCTTAATTTTTTTGTAGAAGTTATCATCAGCCCCCAAAACATATCCAAAATTTAGACCAATCGATTTACGACGCGTACCGAAGAAAATAATTTTTTTATTTTTGCCATATTTTGCTTTTTTTTTTAAATCTTAGTATTCATTAGTATCATTCAATTATCTCTCCGGGGCAGATTCAGTATACTTATACCTCTATGCCCTTTGTCATGTTTTCAGCTAATTTGTTCCGGACGGCCCTCAGATATTTCTCATGCATTTTGTCAGTTTCTGGTCTTATTTAAGGAAAGATTCTGTGCATTTTTAAAAATTTGTCACACTATCTGATTCTTAAAATGACTTTTATTCCAAGTGAATAACAGTTCATACGATTAAAACAATGTGCATTAAGGGAAACATTTTTGTAACCCACTGTTGTTTGTAATATTCATTTTTGCAAATATGTATCGAGACTTCTTTCGTCGGTAAGATGCGTATTTGAAGAATTTAATTTCGAACCGATTAAACCTATAAATGTAAAATAATTCGCAGTCTGATGTAAGTTGCATAATCATATGACACAATATGAGAAATACGCAAGTCGTCGACGGAAAATAGGGCAACTGTGTGCAATCATAATTACATACAGTTCAAGAGATTATATTCAATTATACACGTTTCTATGAAACTGCTGTCATTTCTGATCAAATACGATTTACGTGTCACTCGGCCTCTAAACATTGTTTTACAAGCTTCTTTTCGGTTTGTACTGATCGATAAGTGATCGACCACGATGGGCACGTTTGTAACTAAACACCTACATACGTAATTCGTGTTCTAACTCGATTCGTAGCAGAATTCATCAAATCAGAGAAGTAGAAAAAAATTCCCTTCACGACGTCGCCACTCCCTTGAAATACCAACAATTTTCTTTCATTGGTCATGATTTGTGCACTTACATTTTTTTAATTAAAAAAATACCTTGCGCTTCAAACATTAAACTGTTGTAATACCAAGCAATTTTGTTTCATCATTCGTTCTTATGGTTTATCGAAATATAAAGCATATTTTTAGTGCAAAAAAATATGTCGCTACATTTTTTTTGTTTAGCGATCTACACCCGCCCGCGACTGTATATCCTCCTATCAAGCACATACCCACCAGAAAGTGTATAGTATAAATTCGTTTCAATGGTAATGATAAACACAAACCCTTGTCCGTACAAATATAAGGCTGAATAAATATTTTTGTCATTCTCTTACCCCTCAAATCTCGAACTAAAATGAACTAAAAATCTATGATAGAGGAATCTATTGAGACGTTCATTGATTATTAAATATTTAAATTATATTACTAAATTCACAGCTAACAGTTTGTTCTGGCGTTCAACAGAACTCCATTATTCTTTTTACAGACGCGCACATACTGCTACAAAACCTGCGCGGAAACCTACATTATTTCAGCATCGCTCGTTCGAGCGTTTAACTGAAATTCGAAAAGTCGGTTTTCAATTTGATCGACGGTGCGGGTACTTTCATTTGTTGTTTCGTGCTTCCTGTTTGTCTGAATGGCCTCTGAGCCTGCTGGTGCGATGAGCGTACCGCATTTTCCAGCTTCACCTTCAATTCACTCGATTGTGACATGAGAGTTTTGAACTCCTACAAACAACAATAAAAATTGGAAATATTCACTTTTCGATAAATGTGTTTCTTTTTTTTTCAACATCTTTCAATATCTTTCGATAATACCTGTGGATATTTTGGGCCTATCTTGTTGAGGCACTGAAAGCTCTGTTGATGAAGACTTATCTGGAATCTTGTGCCGTTTTGCATCGCTTCACCCTCTAGCAGATAGTTTATTAGAATGGGCACAAGTAGAGTCAGCATTTGTATACCTGAATAATGAAAAATCTAAAATTAGTCATCCAAATTATGATACGACGATAAAGGAAACGTGAAAACTCCGTTTTCAACGAAGATAATTTCAATTGTGCGCTTTTCTTCATTGCTAAAACGCAAATAAAGTAGATGCGTAATGTATATAATGCCGATTTTCCAATCGAAACAATTGGAAATGGTTTTAAACAAATTGCATTGATTTATTATTGTAATAACATATTTTCACGTTGCCTTAAAATATAAATATGAGTTCGTCCCGTACCTTGCATCAGATCCCCTTGAGAATTGTGTGCGTTTCATATGTATTTTTGTTAAATAACTCCCATTCGAATAATTTGGTAATGAAAGTATCAATTAAATGTCAATAGACTTACGATTTGCTGGTTCGGCTAGTGCAATGAGCGCCTCTATCGTACTTATGCACTCCAACGTAAAGGAAAGTTCGAACTCGTCCGTGACCTGCTTGCTTTTCTCGTTGTACAAAAATTCAACCAATCTTGGAGCAAGTGCGTGAATATACGGTGTACTGATGCTTCTCTCCGGATGAATAAATATCGTCTTAAGCGTTTGAACGCACTTCAGTTTCACCTGATGGTAGACAAAATAATGCATATGTTAGAAAACTGAATACAATTTCCCAAGTCAAACCTTTTTGATTTATGCACAAAAACTAGTTTTCCTTTCCTTCTTATAGAGCATAAACAAAATCTCAGACTATTAATGTAAATAGTAAAGCAGAAACATCGGAATCTGGGACTGGCTTTGTTAAAAAGAACAAATTTGATGCAATACAATAAACCAATGGAAATTGACAGTTGCCCTGTAATTCCTCGTGATATCGCCACAGTTACGAAGTATCAATAAGTATAAAGCTCCGCCTTGTAAAAAATAGAGCGGACGTAATAAAATTATGCGGGGTAATGTGTAAATTCGAGTTCCCGCGTTTTGTGGTTTTTCCAACTTAACAGTTAGTGTGACATGCGACATGCGCTTCGAAATTTCGATCAATACTCCAATAAGCACTGAACAACCGATCAGGTTGAAAATTGGCAGATACAGAGAATTATGGCAAATAGTGGCCGGTGATATTTTCTTTCCACAATTCTGGAAATAATGTTGCAGGAGACGAGTGATTCAAAAACGCCATCCGTGTTTTTCCGACCCTGAGCGTTACAGTTTTGAGGGTATCTAGAGAATTATGGCAAAAGTTTTGGAAAACAAGTTACCAAGAACTACTTTTCGCCATAACGATCTGTGTATGACTCACCATCATTTTGTCCGACTGCATAGCTTGGCGAAAATGATTGATACATGGAAATTGTAGATTTGGAGCGCTCACAACATCGGGCAATGCATGAAGAACGAACACAGCTATGCCAAGCATCATTGCGACTTCGTCCATTTTCGTCTCGTTACTAACGGTTTTGGCAAGATCAATAATTTTCGCGAGGGCACTTTGCAATAGAATCGTCCATTGCTCTTGACTTCGTTGATCGCGAGAATATTTGTCGATTATTAAACACCTCAAACAGTGAAGAGCGGCATGCACTGGTATTTCTGAACCAGTCCTTGCTGTTTCGTTGTCAGCTCGTATTGCGGTCTCTCTTATGACACCCGTTGTGAGATAGAGTAAAGTCGGAAGTATAGCTACGGCACCTGAAATTTTAACCAAGATAAGATAAATAAATAAATTACTAACCTTGCAACGTATAAGGGGCTCTGTACATAAAATTCGTATGAATGTATGTGGTCATAAGGTTTGTAATTCTACGTTACGATCACAGTCAAAATAGCGCCCATTTAAGTAATGATTTTCGATTGATTTTATGAATTTAATAATAGCTTCGAAAATCCAGCTTACACTTTTTAAACTATTTTTTATTTAGAGTATTATATAACCATCAATATTCATTAAAGTATTAGAGTAGTGTCCCTTGCCTGCCTTATATTACATTTAATTTTATTTGAGTAATTCAGATTGTGAAAAAAATATCTAATTTTTAGAAAATAAATTTCGAATTCTTCTAAAAGTTATTCATCATTTTTTAAAATATATATTTGCAATGAAATGAAGAAATGCTGGGAATAAAAACATGGTTCACGCGAACGATTTTAGATTACAAAAATTCCAAAGTGCGTCTGCGTCGTACGTTATTGAAGCGTTTTACGTTTAACTCAATGAACTAAGTTACATTGAGTACTTATTTATGATTATAACGAATAATTGCGAAAAGAAACGTCTAACTTTGAATGTTACACAATTGCTATTTATTGCAGAAACTTTATTATTCAAAGCACAATGAAGTCGATTTGGCTATTTGCGAACAATGATTATCAATGTCTTGTTACAGACGGACGGATATGGGAGTATCTATTTAAAAAACGACGTTAACCGAATCTTCTCAAAGAGGTACGATAGTTACACGAGGATTTCGGTCGTGATTATTCTCCATAAGAACTTTTTAGCTTCAAGCATAAGAAAACGACAACATTCCAATAAATATTTTGCTCTCTCATGATGAATAAATAATAATGATAAGTTACCTTGAGGCGAGCACAGTGTCGGCAGAGCTTCCATAACATTGAGAGCCGAGGCAATGAGCCTGCCATTTTCTTCAGACGGATTGTATCCACGATGGGAAAGCATCGCTGTGGCACCTTCGGGATTGGGATTTAATGATGGTATCTGTCGTACCAGAAGGCACAGGCAAACTTCCAACATGGCAAACGCAAGCGATTTGCCGGGTACCAATTCCCCGCTTTCGCCACCTTCACCGAGAAAATCCAACTCCATAACTTGCCTTGTCTCGCGATTTGCCGGCACCAATTCCTTCAATTTAATTTTCTTACGGTCGGCCAAATCTTCTTGTGTGGCTTTCATTATTTGCTTCAAAACTTCCATCGCCATCATCTGAGTGGCGTAAGTCTCACGCGTTAGTAGCAATCTGTGCAAGACGTTACAGAGCTCGATCGGCAGAGAGCTATCGCTGATCAGAACTTTGCGAGCCCATACAGAGTCGAGAAGTGTATAAAGAGCACTCAGACAAGTCTCGATATTTTGGACAGATTCCGAGGAGCGCGTACTGCACAGAGCCTCCATACATATACCGAAGAGCAAGTGAAATCTTTCGACATTTGAATCGGTCTTTGATACGACATTGTTGTTCGGATTGTTGTTATTGCTAATGTGGTTGTTCGATCCGGATGAGGTTTTAGCAACATCACTGGTCGTTTCATCGATATCAAAACCTCTTGCGTTCAACCAAAGGGTCGCTGCATGAAGGATCGGTGACCAGGATTTTGCATAATAAGGCCGCGCCGATTCCATCGTGTCGGTTGTGTAAAAAGCGCCGCCATCATGCGGCAATTGACTCGAAAATTCCGGCGGCAGAGACAGTAGAGCGTGATCGCGCAGAGCGGCTAGCCAATGTTGACTCAAACTTAAAAGTTCCGGTTGTACGAGGCTCAAGAGACTTTCGTTTTGAAACTCGAATACACCGAAATCCTCTTCATCGCTGTCTCCGGTATCATTTCTATCCGCGTGAATGACACTACGATGCGCTACTTCCCGCGTATCAGGCGCCGAACCATCGTTTATCATCGCAACTACGTAAACCTCGGCCCACGCTTTCAATATCGCGAGGCGCTCAAGGGTCGAAAGACTCTCGTTGTACAACTGAGGCCGTGTTTGACCATCACGCAATTTTTCTAATGATGATACGAGTAACTGATGAACGCGACGAAGATCGTTGAGATCGCGCGCTACCCCACTGCCGATCCAAGCGCTACATGCCTCACAAGCGGCGGCAGTTACGTGTGACGCCGTTTCAGCGGCAAACGCTGGTCTCAGAGCTGCGCCGACTTGTGCTTGGAATTGCTCGAGCAACAGGTGTCCGGGAAACTCGGGTTCTGGCACTTTTGCGAATTTGTCGATTATCTCCTGGAGCGTTTGGAGTCCCTCAAGACGCAACGGATCGCAGTCACTAGTCGCAGCCATGAAAGCCATTCTCACAAGATCCGAGAGATGAAGAACCAGGTAGTCGCCTAATAACAAACAGGAAAGAGGGCCCGTTAAAGGTAGAATTTAATTGGTTCATAAACGTTTAGGACTGGCACGTTCAACATATTGGTTGCCTTTTAAGAGGCAATGTTAAGAAATTACTTGGTTCAAGTGCGTGAGATACAGTTACAAAACACAACTCGGAAACTTTTCACCGCAAATGTACGTTAGCTGAACTACGTTTCAACCACGGTCAATTGTATCGTGCTAAAGAATTTACCAATCGTGTTTGTGTGTCGTGTCGTGTAGTTAATGTAACGTACAAGGAATGAGTTGGAAGGATAGTAATGATAAAAAGTTGTAAATAAATTATTAAAAAATTAAACTATTTTCTAATGAACATATACTAAATAAATGGCTCCTGGTAACTCGTAAAATTGGAACCACCCAATATAGGGTGGTACCAATTTTTTGTATTACACATATTACGATGAAAACTTGGCGAAGGATGCTTGATAAAAATGTGTGCTAAACAATATTCGGTCCGCCTCACCTCTCCCTTTAACCAGTTGCAGCTCTTTCGCTAAAGACAAATCGAAATGGGCCTGTTTATTGTTGATACAAGTCGCGACAATGCGACGAATGCATTGAGCAGCGAATACTCGGGTCGGCCACCGTGGCGATACAGTCGGACGTTGTTTACTCTCGTCGGCGTGAAATTCTGCTTGGTCATCGTCACCCTCACCGTCAACGCTCTCATTGTCGGTCGTGCAGTCTTCGACTGCAACCGCTGTCACTTCTTCCAGAGTACTAGATTCTGCAATATAAGATAGTGAATGCGAACGTGAACAAATATGTTTCTTAAAATATAGCTACAATTATAATAAAGCAACTTTTTTAAATTTCTTTTTGAGCGTTTCATTTAACATAAGCCCGGCTCAATAATTTCACTTTTTAAGTATGTCTAGTTGAAATACCGAACAATAATTGGACTGAAACAACCTGTCGAAATCCCCTATCGTTTGCCGCCGAATTCAACGCGTCATCTCCTCAAATATTGATTCCCACAACTAGAACAACATTGGGGTGAAAAAGTTCGAAATTTGTTACAGTTTGATCACGGAGGAGAGTGGGGGGGGGGGGATTCTTTCATTTTTAACTCAGTACAGGGCGAAAAATTCATGTTCATTGCGAATCTATGCCATAAAGGATAGTCAATATTTTGGATGTGTTCTAAAATTCAATAACAATATTATAAGAGTTCGCAACTCGTAGGAAATTTTACTATTCCATAGTAATTTATGAGGGAACGAAAAAAAGAACTCGCACTTTTGCCATAATATTTCTCTAGATTTGTCAGTGTATGCATATTTAGAGTTCGTACTACCGCGGTCATGCTATCGATGTTTGAACTTGATTTCGTCATTTTTCTTGCTTCCGTTACAAGGTACGTATGACCGCTTCACTGGCAGTATACACCAAGTAGAAACAAAGACCAGTCGTTCGATTTCTCTGGTCAGGTGTGCTAGGTACTAAAATTTACCTGATGTTTGAAAAATAATACGGGGACAGAGCTCCATTGCGTACAATTGTGTACGAGGCAACCTAAATCAAGTTCGCATTTCATAGATAGTACGTAATAAGATTTTCTAATGTTTTCGTGATTCGCTGGCAGAATATCCCAAAACCGTAAATCACCAGTAAAAGTGCCGAGCCCTTTGTATAATTGCTAATTTTAAAAGATAAACGATAAAATTACAAAAGAAAAATAGCAAACCTTTGCTTCTTTGATAATAAGTTGATACACTCTTACCCGATGCTACAGTGAGAACGTCCTTACAAAGTGACAACCACTGTGATAGATTATCGGCGGCCAATATCTGTAGCATACTCGTAAGAGTATCATGAATATCTTTGATAAGTCTGCTATCCGTCTCTGTGTCGAGCATACTGAATAGAACACCTGGAAGTCCGGTCTCCGTTATAGTCAGTCCCTCGACGACGTTGGTGTCTCGACTCTCGTTTGCTAGCGTCATGGCGTGTTCGCAGACCTCTTTCGCTTCACGTTGCGCCAATTGACGAAGGCAGGAAGTCGCAGCTTTTCGTAGCAGCAAATGATTGCTGGATAATGTGCGCTAAGAAAAACGGAAAAAAAGAAAACCTTAATAGTTCGACTGAACGAAATCTCAGATTACGATGAAATTTGGCATGTTTGTGAAATGGACAAAAATGGGCGACACGTATTTTTATATATCTGCAGAACTCGATTTTTAGGGATGAAAATCACCTTCAAAAATAGGACAGTTTTTCGTTCTTCGTCGATTATGCTTTAACGATACGAGACATGAACAAACTTCAAATTGTAACGTTTATTTTTCCGCGTACTATACATTGGAGATGAGAATGATGGAGATAAAAACAAATTTCATATTGTTTATTGCAAAAAGGCAATTTTTTTTTATACGTATCCCCAGGAATTTTTAACCGATTGGGATGGAAATTTGCGAGATATACGGTGAAACAGCAATTGTTACTTGTGTGTGGCATAAGTAAGATCTGTGTTTCAAATATTTTCATCGTGACTATCGTTATTATAATACGTATAATCCATAAAAAATATATTGTTAAAATGGTTATTAAAGTTTTCCAATCATATAGTAGAGGCAGTTTACAAATATGCATTAGCGCATTGACACAAACTTATATTAATATGAATTTAACCCGGAATGTGCACAATTAGGGGGTGATATGATGGACTTGAGTTAAATATCGAATGGCGATTTACTCCCTTAATTATGAGGTATCGGAAAAACAAAAATATATATCCGCTATTTTTCCATCATCTACGTGTATGCAAATTTTAATTTTAATCGGTTAAAAGCTCTCGGAGCCACGTCTGAAAAAATTGGATTTTTGCTATAAACAATATGATATTTGTTATTATCCGCATCGTTCTTATTTTAAGTGTATAGTACGTATAAACATAAACGTTGTTGCAATTTGTACTTTTTTCGTATCTCGTACCATTCAAACGTTATCGACGAGGAACGAAAAAAGCCTCTATTTTCGAGGATGTCTTTCACCCTTTCAAAATTAATCTTGGCACGTATAAAAAAAAAAAACGGGTAGCCTATTTTCATCCATTCTGCCAACATAACAAATTTCTTCCAGATCGGCGTGTTCGACCTCGCACAGGTCCCTTGTGAGTTAAAATAATATATTTGAAAGAGCTCTCTCATTTTCAGAATAGCGATATTTCGGAACGTCAATGGACATACGTTGACATCTGATGTTCGAAAGTAGTAGCCAGTAAAATCGTATTGAACACGCCAACTTACACATAGGGTTGGCACAAGGGAAGATAGATTGACGTGTCGAGGAGCAAATAAATGCAATTGTTGAAGACATCCTGTAGCCTCAGCTTGCACTAGAGGATCCTGATGGTCCTGCATCATTGCACACGCACACAGGAATGAAGAACGAGCCATACAAATGGTCGAAGTATTACCTGATCGTATAAAATATCGATGATACATAAGAAAATTTATAAAAATCCATAGGTCAATGTACGATAGTACTTCTTATCCACAAGTGGTAGAAAAAAGTTGTTTCATCCTGCCTTGCAATTCTGGACCAATAGTTGTTATCAGGGCGGACAGGACCTTCCCAATGCACTGATGTACGTCGATGTAGGAATGTGATACGTTTAAGAGAAGCGTAAGAATTAGAGAAAGAGTCGGCTCAACATAGCCGCGGAACATTGGACCACCAGAATCGGCAATTAGGGCTAAAGCATGTAGTGCCCAAACCTAGAAAAGGAATCTTTAGTGAACTTTCCTTAACGAAAAACCGACAATATAGTTAATTACATATACTTTAATTCGATATTGATTTTTTATTGCCACTGCAATGAATTATACCAAAATCTGCGTATAAAGACAAAGCAGCTTCGCTAAATTAGGAGTACAACATAAAAACACATCAATCGAAAATGGTATAAAAGAATTAAAAACAAAACTAAATATTGCCAACGTAAAAAGTAAGAAACTCGTTTCTACCGAAATTATGGCCCGAAAATGTACATCCGTGTTATTCTGTAGTCATTTAGTTACACGTTTATGTTCTACAGTTTTTCGTATCCCGGAAATGCGTTTATTTGTACATTGGAAAACCTTAACGAGAAAAATACTCGGATTCGTAAAATACAAAGTACATATGCTTCTGGAAGTTCTTTCTTGTTCTTTGATATTTTTAAAGAAATTATATACACTACCGGCGGAAAGTTTCCGGACAAAAATTGAAAATAGTGCCGGAACGTTTTTTTATGCCATTTCGCCATCTTAAAGAGTAGGGATTTACCTTCATTTTGACTTTATACAAACAATTCGACGATTTTTGTTTACAATTGGTACCCAGTTTTCAAAACGACAAGTTTTGGTAGTTTTTTTGTTCTTTTGCAAGTACGCCTTTGTAGTAAAAGTTTTTGAACGAATTTCTTTTATGGTATTCAGATCAATCGAGCTGACCGGAAATTGGTGGAAAAAAAATTTCGAAACAAAATCTGAAAAAATTCTATTGAACTCAGCAAGAAATAATTCAACTTGTATATTAAAAGAAATTCGTTAAACAAAATTTACTGCAAAGGGGATCCACTTGCAAAAGAACAAAAAAACGACCAAAACTTGTCGTTTTCAAAACTGGGTGCCAAAATGAAGGGAAATTCCTTTTGACTGATCAAGCAGTCGATGATTTGATCAAGTATGTAAAACGTGTTTTGCTTACTTGAACGACTGGTGAGGAATTGTCTTGAGCAAGTGCAAGAAGAATACTGACACTTGTATTAAGATGTTGACTCGAACCCATTCCGCCAACGTATCGGTGAAGGCAACCAAGTGCCAATGAATGTCCCGTCCTGCTTGCAACATCACGAGCAGATTTCAAACGATCAAAGCTCGTTTGCGCCAATTCAGCAGTGAATTTCGGATCCGATATTACTTGGGCCATTCGTCCAACCGCTTCACCAGCTGCCCATCGTAATATGGAGTTGCTACTCACCAAAGTACTCTGTTAATTGTTATTATTATTATTATTATTATTATTATTATTATTATTATTGCTTAAAAAAGAAAAGCTGAATATTGAAAAAAAAGCTATTGCATAAATTAGCTCACGATTATGAGATTCGTAGCCGACTTTTTAACATCCTCCTGGCCAAATCCTGTCTTAGCTTCGTTAAGTCCTTTCAAACCGCTGAGAACAGCTGTAAATACATTCATCTGCATGGCTTCTTGTCTGCCAGACTTTCCATGTTTTATGCACTCGCTGAAATGATCGAGCATTTGCAAACGATGCTTGTTCGCAACGCGAGGAAATATCTGACCGAACAGCGAGACCGAAAGATCGATCACTGCCACACCGAGAGGTAAAGGGCCAGGAATGATTTCATTCTGAAAATTAAAATCACACCGAATTTTCAGTAAAAAATCAATATGTTCATAATATTGCAATATTATAAAGCAAAACTCACCGGTGGAACAGGTCGGTACAAACAGCAAGAATTATGCTCTAACGCGCCGGAACCCGCTGCGCTATTCGGCTGCAACTGAACGATAAAAGAAATTTTCTGTCCTTAATTACGATATGAAATCATTGTAAGCTTCGAGAGTAGGTTCAAGCGGAACCAACGGAGGAAAAACAAGCAAACCTACAATCTTTTCCAAGTAAAAAAGATGATACTGCGTATTGTGTAGAACCGGTACCAGTGCAACGAATATTTAAATGCGAACAAAAGTCACATTACCAAAAAAATTAATAATTTAAATAATTCGGGAGCAGAATTCAGAAATGTAATGCAAAATCTCTATTCCTCAAATCCCATTACTCACGTGTTCCACATCTGACCTTCGATTTGGTTCCATCTGCACACGATCGTGAGCAATAATAAAGAATAATGTTTTAGCTCTGAGCAGCCCGGAATAAAGAAAATTGCCAAGATTAATGACTAAATACATATATGAATTCTTCATATGGAATCTTAAAAGTGATTGATTTATACTCAAACATAGAGCATTCATTTGACTTATCGGCGGGGATTCTTAATGCTTTTTTTTTTTAATCTCAGATAAGAATTACAAAACATAGTTTGGTTTTCATAGAGGAGCATGCAGACCAAACTATGGTAAGGTATACCTTATACTCTAGGCGTCTTGCAAGCGATGTTGTGAAATCTCGAATGACAAAGTCAAATCGTAAAAGGCAGCTCAATATTACAAAAAATTGGCGGATTCGTGAAAATTAGGATATCAGCGTTTTTTGAGCTGCCCATCTTTCATCCGCAGTCAAGAGATTCAAAAAATAATATCTGATGTAACGTGCTGAATCTTTAGGTAAGTACTTTTTAATTCAGATCTGACATTAACGGACTAAAAATACCGAATTTTTGAATTTTCGAAAAATCCAACTCCTGTTTGCAACATTGGACCACAATTTGGGATCATCAGATTTTACACTATAAGATTCCAAATAAAGACTGTACAATGTCATCTGCTGTGTATCCAATATTCAATATAATAAATTATATACATATAAGAAAAAAATATTTCTGTTTTAAGCTATTATGATAATTCAGTTATTGAGGAGTTTTTATTGTAAAAAATGTTTTCTTTCTTTAGTAAACATACATCCTATCGCAAAATGTTTCTTTGAACAGTGAGAAGATAACAGCTTCGAGTACAAACCTGATCTTCTATAGTACGATGATCAGTTTCTTGTAGCCACGTGCCAAGAATCACAGAATCGTTGGCGTGACAAACGACACGAAGTAGCGACGTGGTCGTGTTACCAGGATTTTCCGTAAGCGTGAATTCCGAAACGAGCATACGAAGTAGATGCGTATAAGAGCCCTCGAAAGTCTGAGGTGGCAATAACAGAAGTGTTTCGTACAAACGTAGGCGAACCATAGCCGCCGGGGCTTTCAGTTGTTGTCCATAATTCTTCAAGACTGTTGAGAGGCTGAAAATTGAAATTTATTCATATTCATACAATTCTGTTCGCACAAAGAAACACTGACGCAGGTTTTCGAAGCGAACTTTTCAAATGATGTCTTGCAGATTGAAAAATCTCTGTCTATTTCTTTGAAAAACTCAACATGTAAATAAAACGCATATAAGAGATTCTAAACTGACTAAATTGATGGAGCCTAAATGCCTTTCATTCCACTAAGTTAAGTGATAAATTATAAAAACTAAAATTTTAAAAATCATTTCACTGTTAAAAAATTGACGAATAAGAAACATTTGGGGAAGTATAATTTTGCCCGAGTTCACTTCGTTTTGAAAAAAATGTCATATGAACATTAGAACGTACTTTGTAAGCATGGCGAGAGCAGATTCGATAGGTATTAGAAGACGCCTAGTAATGTCATCGTTTAAAAGTTCCGGGCAATGAAGAAGAAAACTGTGCATCGCCGAGAGTGCACCGGCGCGGCCCTCGAGTGTTACCTGCCACGTAAATGCATCGCCACGAGCTTTTTCACTCTCGAGTTCTTTGTTAGAACGTGGAAATGAATTTCTCCAGAGTAAAAGCATCCTTGGCAAAAGACCTTTAACGACAGCAGTGCCAAGTGTCATTATAGCTCCTATGAGAAGCCAGCCTGCGTGTGTGCGATTCAGTGATAAACGGCTGTTCTGACTCGCACTGCGCAACAATTCTTCCGCAGTGTTGAAGATTATCTTGCCCTTAGTGTGTGGTACACCAAGAGGTGACAGACGAACGCTTCCGAGAACTGCGGCGAGGGCGCTGCTATAACCAGCAATAGCCTCGGGTGAACTTCTCATGTTTTCGATACCTTCGACACAACGATCGATCAACGGTGTTATTTGGCTCGGCACGGCAACACATATACAGCGAAGACACCAAGCGGCTGCAAGCCTTGCTGCCTGACAAGGATGCACCAGTACTGTCAACGTTGTGTCAATCAAGCCTGAAAAGAAGAAACATATAAACCCTTGAACGTGACAAATAAGACGAGAAAAAGATTTTTTGCTTTTCCAACGTCGATCTTACTTAAAGATTGATCGGAGAGTAGATTTGTAGCGGTTGTTCCCAGTCCAAGGATTAAATTTCCCATTTCTTGCAGAGCACAGACCAACAGATGTTGACTGAACAATGTCTCTTGATTTGAGTCCTTGGCGTTTTCAGGGCTAAAATCTGTGAATACAAATTTTCACACCGAGCGCTATTCACAACTGTACAATTTAGAAAGTGAGATATTATTTGAAAAAATAAACAAAGTTTTCTTTGAATGATTTTTTTTGTTTCACGTCATTCATAGCACAGAATTTTATATATTCCAAGTAAGAGAGAGGCAGTGGCATAGGAGTAGCGTTTTTGGCTCACATGCAGTATGATGGAATTTTTCCATGTGCCTTTTCTATGCTCTGAGAGGTTCGAAACCTACCTAAGAAAAACTGTAGGTTCACTGGAATGGTTGCTGGAAATGTATGTATATGAGGAGAGAAGATGTAAAAAGGCGAAGTTCGCCGTACATTGGAATTTGTGCCTACACCCACCCTGGTCCGATACTTATTTATCCAATATGGACCACGTTTACATACATACATATATTCTAAGTAGTCAGAAGAAGGATATTTAGAGTAGATGTAAGGAGCTTTGCGGGCATCAGAAGCAATGATATTCCGTAATATAATATACACCTGTACACGTCGATTATGGTTATGATTGATAAAAGATGCTGGACTGTTTGGTAATTGAAAGTTTGTGATGCTTGTCTTTGGATAATTCAACTCGAGTGATTGTCCAACTCTCTGCCAAAATCGAAAAAAAATTATGAGAGCGCTTTAATTTCCTCAAATATGCATTATTTGAATTAACTGTCTACTCAATTTTATGAAAATCAATGAATTGCAAGTCAACATTATACAAATTTCAAATATAAAGAGTTAAAATAAATAAGTAATTGATAGGGAGTATGGAAATTGATTAGTGGTAAAAATTTGTTACAGTTGCTATTCCATAGTTTCCATTGTCCTGTTTGCAGAATTGATGTAAAATCAGTGCATTGGCAAATGACAAATAGCCATGGCTATTTTCTCAAATGAAAGAAAAGCGATTCCTTTAATAGATGATGGGCATTGACGTGTTCTTAATAACTGATAATTTGCGGGAGATATAAGGTCTGAAATTTGTTAAACCCATTTAAAAGTCTACTCAAGTCCGAAAGCAAATAAAAATTATAGAAGTATTCGATGACATTATGATCTACATAATTATCGACGATATATCATCAATAACACGCTGCTTATGTTTTTTGCTGTCTCGCACATAATCCAAATGCTCACCTATCGAATTCATTTGTTTCAGTATCACATGAGCAATTTCCTTGCATGCTGCAGCTTGTGCACCTTCACCGAGAAGCTTCCCGATTGTACCTCGCAGGATGAAGTTTATGCACTTTCTGGAATATACGGCATCGACGTGTGAGCTCGCAGCTTTTGGATTGGCAACAAGATCGAGCACATGAGCAACGAGCGTGCCAATATTACGCTCCAGCCATGTACCACCGAGCATTTGAACAAATATCACATAAGCCTGTAAAAAAAAGCAATTCTTGAAAAACAAGTCTATGGAAAGTATAAAGGATCCAAGAGCTGGCGTTATGATAAAAATACCGATCGATAGAGATATCTATAAGTTTAGCAGCCAATGAATGACCACCACTCGATACAATAAGGATTTTTCATTTTCAAGCTCTACAAATTGCTGTTTACACACTGTTCTAATCCATTTACATCGAATCCCTACAAAAATCCATCATTAACCATGGATTATTCTTCACTTGGATACACATGGGTTAAGTAAACTATAAGATGTATTTGGATCACATTCTAATCTCCATATACTTTAATTGACATTTTAATTTATTAAAAGAATGTTTGTGTTGTGTATTTTACTGGCCAAAATATTTGGGTTGTTGGTACAAATCCACTTAAAAATTGTACAGCACATGAAATAAACATTCCTGTATCTTATGAAATACAAGTATACCGATGCAAATTATAGATTAGTTCGTTTTTAAAAACGAACAACCTTTTTTGTGGATGCTCAATGGCTCATATACCAGGGCCCATAACAGAGGTTATGTAATGTGGAAATATATGGATAAATTTTTATAATGAATTTTGACATCGATAATAACATCATACAAAGTCGGATTCACACATTTTATAGGTACTTGACAAAAAGAAATCTCCTGAAATTTTCTGCTCAGTATTAATATATGAAAAATAATCCAGAGACAGCAGTGGCTAAACCAACGCCACAGGTTGTCTATTAAATCTTGTAATTTTGTATCCATCCCTATTGTTTCAAATTGCCCAAAATACTTGTAATTCACGTGCAGATAATGTTATTTCGTTGCTAAGATGGCGTGTTTATTTCAAAGTTCATTCACCTGCTCATCTATCTCTTGAACATGACATATATACTACGATCCATCCATAATCTTGGTTTACTCACATGTGTAACACCCACTCGGACCTCTCGATTCACACCAGAACTGCCCTTAATTATTTCTCCAGTGCCTTTGAGAAACCCTACTCCACCACGCAAGAATCCTGACATCAGGATATTCAATACTTCCTCAAGGGAAATCGGTTTCACTATCTTACCCTGACTCGCTGAAAAAAAATAAGGAAAACAAGGAAAGATATGTAAGTATATGCTTTTCACGTAATCAGAAACGGCAACGATGCGTGGTCACCCCTCGTGTAATTAAATATCTTGGTTTTTCTTCGACAAATATTACCCGTCGGATTTTTTCCCTTCGGCGCAGGTAGCTGCGTCATAGCGACCAATGTGCCTAAGAGCTTGGCAACGGAACATCGTACCTCGTAATTCGAGCCCTCGAAAGCACGGAAGCACAGCGTAGCGACACTTTCAATTTCCGTTGTGTAAAGGAAAGGTGCGTGATTCAACATCTCAAGGAGACACTGTAATTGATGTATAGGACTAGATATGTAGTAAAGTAAGACGCCACTCTTTCGATAAATTAGTAAACGTGTCCCCGATTCATTTGATCCAACAGTGAAATTTAAATTGCTGATGATGTATACGCATATAAACAATACACATGTATGTAGCGTTTGTAGTTAAAGAAATAATAATAATACCAAAGAAAAATGTTACATATTTTCCCGCACAAGTTCATGAACCAAAATTGAAAAGTGAATGTTTAAGAATAAGAAAGTAATCAATCATAGTTTGTTTTAATCTTTACGATAATTTTTAAAACGTTTTTGCCTCACCATTTTTGATAAAGGAAATTTTTAATAGTGATGCGAAATAAAAAACCAATGAAGATGTATAGAGTTATAGATACATAAAGTATGTAAGGAGTAGTGTACAGATATATGAACATTTAACTTAGCATAAATATCACTATGAGTGTCAATGAGATTAAACAAAGATAACGATCTAAATACTGAATGAACTGATGGAAGCGGATAAATAATTGAAAAACATTTATCTTACTTTTGCTGCAGCACAACGAACCGCCATCACTCTGTCAGTAAGACAGTGTCGGCATACTTTGTAAATTTCTTTATGCACGTTCGTCACAGCTGAACCCATTCCCGCACATACCTTGAGAGAATAGAAATAATTTATTAATAGTTTTTAATTATTTTACGAATTTTTAATGATGGATAATAACACAAAATACAGGGAAGAGAGTACAATGTGAAAGTTTGAATGTTAAGTATTATTATAAATTTTCATTTATATAAACATTGTGAAAAATTTGGGAAGCGTTTTCAGTAATATCTTCAAGAACCTAACATGATGTTATCGATGAATCCCTTAGACTGAAGAGCTGCCATTAGTGAAAAGCAGTAGTTTCAAGCCACCAAGCTTCCAGAAGAAATGTCTCGCACAGCTATAGCTGTGCGAGATGCTTGGAAATATTTTTAGAAGCAACACTTTTTCATTTAGTCCATTGAATATTTCGTGATAATTAATTGACTGCCATTTGATAAGTAATGGTGGTTATCATAAATAGTCATGTATATATTTACAGATGTCTTTCAACAAAAGTGTCGTGCATACTATTTAAAATATTTGAAATTATATCGCGTGCTAGATAACCTGGAATATTTTTCCATACATTTGGCATTAAATGTAACATTATACAAAAAAGATTTTGCCAAGATGAAAGTAGTCTTATTGATTAGATTTCTATCTGGGATAAAAGAATGAACAGTAAAAAATGACATTTGGAACAAATATTCGAATAACTGTATATACACGTATTTGATAAGGGTGGCCTAGGAAGAAATCTCTCAGAATTTAAGAACTGCTTAGGTTGTTTTGATGAAATTTACCACAGGAAAATAGAGAAAGCATTCTTATATTATATATTGTAACAAAAACTATATACCCTTTACAAAAGTAAAGTGAGTGTGCCATTGTGTGTGAACCCCGTTTTCCTATTAAGTTCAGGAGCTGCCCAGTATAGAAATTATGCTAATAGCAAGCTTAAAATTATGTAATATGCAAAAGATTCTAAGGCTATGGTGCTCTTCGAAACACTTTCAGGTTCTAAAAAATAACACTTTTAGACTTGTTAAGAGTCAGTGTAACTGGCGACGAGCTACTTGCACTTCGAAAACTTATTTATTTTTCCAAAATTTTGGAAAAATTTTTGCAGATTCAGTTACGATCGGAAAAATTTTTCCAAAATTTTGGAAAAATAAGACTATCATGCACTTTAGGCCATAATTCTCTATGTATCCTCCAAATTTTAAGGCGATCGGTTCTCAGTGCTAGACAATTTACGGATCCCGTGTTCGAAGTGCAAGTAGCTCGTCGTCAGTTACACTGACTCTTAATGTGCGCATTAGTTTCGCATTTTTTGTCACTTTCTTCCTCTACAAAACAAGGTTAAAGAATAAAGGAATATTGAGAAAACAGTGAGCAACTTCACAATCAGCAGAATGTTTTCCTCAATATCATATGCACACTTTTTGGATGTAGCTTTATGAAAACATATCGAAAAATTTGTGTACACGTATTTGTCGTACACCTATACCTCGTTATACGTTCTTTATACGGTATTTCGCTATAACGGCCATTTTTTAATTATTGCCTTTTTTCGGTTTGTGGCCTACAATATTTCGTTATACGGTCAAAAACATATTGTACTGTTAGCGGCCTGCCGTTTATTTTCAGCTTCTCCATTTAGGTGGCGCTGTTGATTTTTATGAAAAGAAAAATATAAAGAACGTTTGACGCGCAACATTGTTATCATTTTACTACATTGCCGCTTTAGTGTGAGATATGTTATTCTTGTTTGCGTTCTGGTTGAGTTTTGTGTTTGTCTATATTAATTAGTGAATTGTAAATATATTTGATAAATATGTTTTAGAAAGACTGTCTTATCGTTACATTTTTAATTGATTCATTAATTCATTGAAATATGTATAATCATTACTTTTGTAGGAAACAAATGTCACTAAAACGTTCGTTGCGTTTGTAGATTGATATTGATAAAACTAAAAAGAGAAGCCAGAAATCTATCACACTGGAGAAATTGTTCATACTTTTGTTTTTATGTAAGCATTTTTATAGAGCATAAAAAGAGTAAAATGCTTCATGAACGAAAGACTATATTATTTTATACAAAATTGAAACCAATTGAATTTATGTATATTTGTATAAAAATAATTGACTCATTATACAGCTTTTTGCTTTACAGCCAATTCTTCCGGAACGTATCTAGGGTGTAAAGTGAGGTGTGGGTGTAGCTGAACATTTCTTACATAATTTATATACATATAGTATAAACTTACCTTTTCCAGTGTATGCATAATTTCTATTCTACTCTGAGATTCAGCAGACCTCAAAGATTTGATCAATATCTGTACCGTTTCTTCGTATGATCTCCCCATCATTCTACCAAGTTTTTCGTACATACAACCAACGCAGCAAATTGCAGCTCTGAAAATAGATCATATGGCAATAGTACCTCGAAAAATATTTACAAATGAAAACAAAGTTATCTGCCAAGGGCAAATAGCTCACAATTTTGTTGGAAGGAAGCTCGGTGAATCATCCTTGTTCTTTAGTATATCGTTGCATTTGTTGACAGTGTCAAAGAGAAGAAATGTGTCACCTACGCTGAACAGTGTGGCTAGACAGCGTGCAATGAGTCTCCTGGTCGGTGGACCAGGAGCACCCTGCATATGTCGCGTTAACTGCTCTACCAATTTTTGTTGACATCCTTTGATGTCACTCTGAAATCAATGATTGTCACATTATCCTTCCAGTTTTTTCAGAAACGCAACTAGTATGTGCTAATAATAATTTATACTTTTTGTGCAGCGACAAGAACTTTTTCTAGGAATCGTAACCATTCAAAGACAAAAACTGGTCTTTTTGCCTCTGGTATTTGATTAAGCGCATCTTCATTCAGCGTCAGACTGTGGCTTAGTTCCATCATTGTCACTAGATTTATTTGCACAACAGTTTTACATATGCTCTTTTTTCACCTAAAATCTAAAACAGTAAAATGAAGTTCATTCAATTTTTGGATTTTGTTGGATTGTTGTTGGATTTTTGGACATAATAAGCGAAGCAAAGTGCTATATCTGTGATATCACTGTATTTTCTATATTTTAAAAAATAAAATTAGCTTTTACCATTCACCATTTGATATTTTCTTGTTGGGTTTGTTAATGTACAACAATTGCATCGATTAAATAAATAAATAAATCAGAAAGAACATTTTTTAAATACATTAATATCATAAAACTTTTCATACACATGTGCATCTGATTAACATCGAGTGACGCCGTACACGCAAAAGGGTCGAAGAAACTCATCGGTGAATGACACAATTTGCGTGGTCGAGGTATATCGTGTTTAGTGATTCATCTACCTTATTACGAATCCTTTGCTCCAATAACCAACTTTTCGCAACCCCCCTTTACACATCGACTATGATGTTCGTCATACTTTCCTTCCTCTTTTTTTAACTCGTTACGAACGGAATAACATCGCGCACCCGCAAATATAATTGTAAAGATATTCTAGAAAAAAATGTTCCTAAAGAGACAAAAATATATCACTGAGTAAGTTTTGCCCAACAAAATAATTCCAATACACACATTTGGGCAGACGTTCTTTTTAATACGGTAACAAATGCTCCAACATTGGAGAGTTTAAGAATGTTGAAAATATATAAATAAAAACGTCACTTTATGATGCTTTGCGGTGGACGATCAATCGACAATAGTTGTCCTGTTCTCGTGAGATCAGGTTATGGAGCGCGACTTCATCTAAGACAGAACTGCAACGTGTGGACAAAAGTTGAACCGTTGAGAATTCGGCTGGCGGGGCGACATCTGAGTGGCCAGACAGTGAACTGCATTTATCTCTTCTACGCATTACCGTACGTTAAACCCGGTGCGCGCATATTATTTACTAAGCAGTATCTATTATGATCGCTCATTTAAAATACTATATAACCTCAAAATGAAATCAGTATACGTAAATGACGTATAAACGTAAGAATTTAATTCTTATGCTGGTGTTACGTTCTGGGCGACATTAAAGGTCCAGTCAATTTTCAAAACTCAGTAATGACCGAACGTCGGTGCATATGTCCTCTAGTTGGTAAAAGGACGCTCTGCGTAGTTACCCCTAACATCGACATAGCAGATAGTTCCGTCTAGTAAGTAAATAGTACGACCAGAGAACATAGATGTACATGGAACAACAGGGCCCGTGTAAACTTTTGGCAAGGAAAATGTAGTTTCACTTATGGTCTGTAGAGCGCGCGGCAACATATCGGTGTGCCACACACACTCGACGCATCAGCTGACCCCCACTCTCTTGGTATTTCCCTTGCCCCTGTTACGTCCTCGATGATGATTCGGAACAGCACGGTCACGCCGTTCTGTTGACTCCGTCGATATAGTTTTATCGGCGCGAACTACGAAGAATATGCTCAGTTTGATCAGAATGAATGAGATATTCTGATCGAGCGGAAATTCGGAGATTCGAAGGTTCTTTATGAAATTCGACCCCTGCTATGCGCAGTTGAAGAGAACAACACGATGAATAACAGTTAACAATTGAGTTTA
>JAPYZT010001432.1:0-23995 GCA_030522965.1 Tryphoninae sp. A BG-2022a
CAAATTTAATGATTTTTTTCATTTTTTTTGAGACGAATAAATGATTTTGGTAGAATTTAATATTGAAAGATACTTAAAATTATTTGTTTTCACAATGTGAATGATACTTACTTTGAGAAAATTCATTATTACTTTTTGGTTTATTCTAGCGAGGGTTAAAAATACACTTTTCGAGACATAAACATTTTAATACGATCGATGTTATGACGTGACAGTTTCGCTACATCTCCAGCGTTTCCTCATCAACAATCTTCAATGAGCAACAATTTTTACCCAATTTTAAAGATTCAATTTTTTTTCCATTCGAACGAAAAATGAAAACACAAAAATATCGACTGAAAGAACAGACAATTTTTTTTTGACTTACGATCTAATGATATTCCGCACTACGTCTATTACGCCGATTTCATCGCGTTATGTCTTTTCTGCTCCTTTTTTTTGTTTGCTTACTAACGAGATGGCTTCACTCCTTTTATCGTGTATATCTATATATGTAACACGAGATTCGCGTTCCTGTGAGCACTTTTTTTTATTCGGGGTACGACTATATGATATTTACGGAACGCGGATCTCTCTCTGCGAGTTTCTTTTTTCTCATTCACGAGACTCCTCGACCTTAGGACGAAAATTTATCGAACCTCTCGTTGCGAGATTTACATTTTCTCTTTCCTTCGCGCTTTTTTTTTGTTTAAATAAAAAATATAAATACAGAATATTAAGCGATCTCGCGACGAGTGGTTTCCTTTTTTAGGACTAATAGCCTGATAGCGAATAGCCATATTAAAAAAATTCGTAACAATCAAAATTTTAGATATACGAAATAAAGAAAAACATAAATATTTAACAAAGTTCCAATTATTTTTTTCTAAATTAATTTTTCAAATAATAACATTAATAATATTCGTTGATCGAAGTAATATCAATATTCATTTCTGAAAAATTTATATTTAAATAAAAAGAAAATAACATTCGAAAATTTAGATTGAACTAGAATTAAAAAATTGCCTTGAAAAATTTAGTAAAGTGCATAATCGAATTTAAGTTTTCAATACGACTGTACAAAGCTCAGAAACCCTCGAATTTTGCATGGAACGTTCGTAGTGAATTATATAAATTTTTCTCCACGATTCTATAACAATTTTATATATCTTTTATATATCTTTCTTTCCGAATTCCAAATGACCCAACTGTCAATAACGATGTAATCATAATGACAATAATAACTAGTTGTTTGTTTACTAGCTAACACTTTTCTCCGTCATTTTTCAATCATCGTCTTTTTTTACATCGACAATTTATCGAGGATCTCCTAAGTTGGAGGAATGCTGCGAGACACTCAATGGTGGATGTAACATAGACAATTTTTCTTAAACATGTACTGTGATAGTTCGAAGGTAAAAAATATTTTTGCTTGCGCAACGTTCATTGCGTGAACCAATTAATCGTTCATCGATATAAATACATATATATATATATATATATATATATGTATATATGTACGTATAATACGTATATAATGTGTATAATGTATAATATAAAAAGCTTTCTTGCTCGACTGCCATCACCCAATTCTCACGAGACACTTTTTAGTTACTTTTTTCTTATCATACCTCACATGGTACATGGATTTCATTTCGGCTGCGAGGTCAATCGATCGAATGATAAATTTATTACGATCGTCAAATTGATCCAATTTTTCAAATCACCGAGTTAATTTCAAAGATATGTTGTTTGAAATTATTACATTTTTAATTCATTTTTAATTCATTCGTTGAGTCATGAATTTTTTTATTTAATGTTTTTACTAAAGTAAAATTAATTTTGTAAAATGTAAAAAAATATGATAGTTTTGTTTTTTTCGAATCGACCTCGCAGTCGCGCGTGCGAAAATGAAACAAATGACGCGACATATGCCGCACGGCTTGCCAAATGAACCTCGCTAGTCCGTTTGAATTTTCATCATTTTTGTTATTTTTAGTTCATCACGAGACGAGACGACGAAGTTTGTTTGGCAAAAGGCTCTCCTTTTTAAGAGAAAGCCTTTCTGTGAGGACACGAGCGTTCAGTTCGAGAGATCGAGTGTGATTTGCGAAAGAAAAAAAAAAAAAATGTTGCGAACATTTGTTTTTTTTTTCTTTGGTTCACCATCCTCGATTGGACTCTGCACACGTGGCGACGAACCGAAGGCTCGCGCAGTGCTTTTTTTTATTCTCGGTTCTTCATTTTTGTTTTTTTTTTTTTTTTTCGTTTTTTTTTCTCAGGGTTAAAGGTGGGTTTTCATTTTGTTCTCGTGACTGCTTGTCCAAAAAATATCCACGGCAATTTAATTTGATATTCGCAAGATGGAAATAAATATTGTTATTTTTTTTTTTTCAATTTTTATCAATTCGCATTTTGAACGAGCAATCTCGATTTCGGAAGTATCACCGAGACTTGCGTTATCTAGATCAATGTGTACAACAGTGTCATGCATTCATGCACAAGTGCCGTTGAATCTTGGTGCTTGGCGAAAAACGATGCGATTATTGAAAAAGAAATTTGGTTTTTTAATTTTTCAAAAAACACAAAAAATCTCTTTTTTACCTCGTTAAATCGATTAAAATAAATTTTTTTCAATAATCATCATTCTTCAGGAATCACTATTCTCATCTTGGATACATTCTCCAGTCGGATCTCGTTTAGATATCACACATGCAGTGCTGTGTTCGTTTTTCGTTTCGTTCACTTACAACGTTGATACGCAAAAGTGCAAAAAAAGATGTTTAAAAAAACAAACAAAAAAAAACAGTTTTAATAACAAATATTTCTAACGTTTGCAAAAAATGATGAATTCATCGAGCGAGAAACATATTTTTGTCATGTCGACGACTTTCGGTACAAGGAAAAGACACGAAATCCTAGTGACTTCATTCCACAATCATATTCACTTCTATCTAATTACTTTTATCTACGTTTGTCGATTGACGATTATGCTTACGAAAGGTTCTTCATTTTTTAATTTACTATCGTAAGTACACGTCGAATTGTTTCTTTTTCGTTTTAACGAAAGCAATTATTCTTTTTGTTTATTAATGAAAAAAAAATCTTTCGGTGAGCATTTTCGTGAAAACTAAAAATTCGTGGGCATTCCATGTGAGACACGTCAAGTAAACGACGTCTTTATAAGCGCGTATCTAAAACGTAGATTATATATATATATATATATATATATATATATATATATATATAACTAGAATTTCTTTTCATACCGAGTCTGGGAAAAAAATATCGGTTTTAAGAACGGTTTTTGATGGCTTTTGCGAGCTTTTTTCTACGAAGTAAGAAGTGAGGCTTTGAGGTAAATATAAACTTGAGTATATATATATATATATATATATATATATATATTCAACTTTTTATATATATATATAAATATATATATATATATATATATATATATATATATAGATATATATATAGATATAGAGATAGATCTATCAGAGGATCGATACAAATCTTGAGAGAATCATTCAAGGATACTATGTATATCTATATACCGTTTAGGTATTGCTAATATTGCAATTAGTTGGAACATTGGGGCTGACACTACGGTATAAATTATTTTTGAAAAAATAAAATGTTATTGAAATTGATAAAAAAAAAATCTGATTGACAGAGTTCGATCGTGATTCAACGTTTAAAACTATAAATACGTGGCCACACCGGCACGAACGGATTTGTTGAATTCGAAGAAATATTTAGTTGAAAAAAAAAATAAGAAGAGAAATTATTATGTTTTGTTTGGTGAATTTTGAAGAAAGTTTTTGGACCAAGGGACATCAAATCCATCCGTCTTGGCTGAATTTCTACGGGACATTCCGTGAATAAAGAGTATTTCGAGTGGATAACAACGGGGAATGATAAAATCACAGCGACCTACAAAGCAAGCCGGGACTCCTAAGGATCGAACTGAGCACGAGGATTGTCGAGAGGATGAGGAACAGAGCTTTGTTGGAGCATGAGGATGGGGCTACCCGATTGCACATATCTTCCTCACAGAAGCACATGTGACCATTGCCGGTACCTTCCATCATGCACACGTGGTCCACCATGAATAAGTTTATCTGTAGCTGTGACGTACAAGTTCTTCGTACGCTTTCGTACTCTGCAATGAAATTAAAAAATCATTGTTTTTAAAGACAATTGACTAACTTTTATTTAATTTTATATAATTTATGGTGTTGAAAATATTTTGGGGAAAATTATTCTATCGAATTCGATTATTTATCGATAATGTATCGATTCGTTCGTGGTCGATCGATAAAAGATACTAACGTGACTTGGCGTTGCGGACCATTTTGACGCAGCATCCGTTGCACGTCATCAGAGGTGGTTGATCCCTCGGTAGGGCTGTGTAATTGAAGGGATCCTTGCATCTGAGATCCGTCCAAGAGTCACACTCGTAACAATACACCGAACGGGCTAGGAAAACAAAAATTGTATTAATGTAACGATCGATAAAATTGTTTCGATTAGAAAAAATCGACCATCATCGTTATTCACTCACTTTGACATTCCGCATTACAGACGTTGGCAACCGCGAGTACAATCGCTGCTGCAAAAATAATATCGATTATTTCGATAGACACGAGTCGTAAAATTCGATTTTCTTTTATAGCGTTTACGACGTCGTTGGTTCGTACGAGGATGAATTTTTTTTTCTCAGGGTTCGATCTACCTCTAATTTTTCTACAATTTTCTAATATTTCTATATATCTCGACGTAGCTATTTTTAACAATCTTTTTACCAGTCTAGTTTTTCTAAAAACTCACCACTCCGCCGAACCTGCAGAAGCGAAAGCTCTTTTTTCATATTATAAATGTTCATTTTTTCGATCGTTTTTCGAAATACAGATTTTGTTTTCTACTCTCGCTTTTCTAGCATACATTTTATAGAGCTAACGAATAATTATCACTAGTGAAAATTAAATAACAAAAATCATAAAAATTGTACTATTTGTTTTTAAAGTGCAACAAATCGTTTCGCGGATTGAAAATTGATAGAAAAATTTGTTTGTTTGCATCGACTCACCGGCTATAACATAATCTGGCTTCATGATTGACAGTGATCTTCTTCCCTCGCAATGTTTTCCTTCAAATTACTTTCCGAGTCGTTTCTCCTATCATGACAAAAATGTCGACTCAATATCGTCCTTGAAGTGTTTGGACGAATGTTGGACCCGATGGTGTGTAGACTTTTGATCACTACTGAGGCAAAAATCATTTTCTTATGTTACGGGGTTAAACATGGAAGGGGAAGAACATTGATAAGATAACGTCAATCAAACGAGTATCGTGCAAAACCTCGCGGCTGTATAGAACTATCCCGATCTACTCTTGACTACATCTACGCTATTCCCCCTCTTTGAAAAAACAAATAAAAATATTGTGTTTTATGCGTCGTTAGAAAATCTCAAATCCTACAAATTACTTTATTTACATCGAGACTTTGGCTCGTCAAATCGTCTTTATTTTCCGAGTGGACATGAAATAATAGAAAATATATAGTGAGAATTTTTGCTCGATTGCATCAACGCGACTCCAACGATACTCGCCACTTCGGTACAGAAACGACAATTTCAAAGAGTTTCCTTGTCTCGTAGCGAGCCAGAGTCACATTTCGTCGGATAAAGTGACAAAAAACGAATTTAATTGAATGCTTCAATAAAAATAAAAAAATCTAAAGATGCAAAAGAATCAATTATTTGTTATAATCAAAAGAAATCTAATTTTTTTCCGTGACTGATTGAATATTCCTAAGAGTTTCACAGCTTTTGTACCTGTTGGATATCGAAATGTGATTAGTTTGGTCGAGTGATTAATAATAATAATTACCTTTGTAATTTACGTGTGGATAAGGTCGGGCATCGATTACTTCTCTCTTCAAAAAATATTACATATATGTATATACGTGTATATACATATATACATACATATACATATATACATACATTATATATACATATATACAAATATATACATATATATATAAATGTATATATATATATATGTGGCACTAGGCCAAAGCTTCTGTCGACGTTTCCGGATTCGCTAAAGCCCACGAGATTTCGTCACAACCTGAGCAGCGACGGTGTTGCAATGCTTGAGTCTCATTTTACGATGAATAACGTTTGACATCGAACTTCAACGAGCGATTTTACCGGAAAAATGGTCGCATCTTGTATCGACTAATTGTTTCACCCTGTTCGGCAATGTACGATGAAATTCCTGAAAATAAAGCAAAGATTTTGTACGCATCGAAATCGTTGAAATAAATAATCTTAATAACAATCATAATAACAATCACTTATCAACTCTTCGAAATTTCTACATTAACAATTAGACAAAAATAATCAACGATGAAACGAATTAATTGAAAGTCATAAGTGGATGGTAAGTCAATAATAAAATAAAAAACAGTAAGTTCTTCTTTTTTGAAAAAATTGCGTGCTGTGAATTTATAATTATTTACAAATGTTGATGAGTAAAAGTTTTTTTTTTTCTAGACGAAATTGGTTTCATTCGATATATTGGCTAGCAGTGATTGTAATCGAGCAAAATTAAATTATTCAATCACGACATCGAACGACTGTGCAACTGCCTCAGGCATTTCTAAATGTTCCGGGAAACAGAGTTTACCCGGTAAAAGGGCCGGTACAATGACCCAAATATACTATGGTATGCATAAAAGCACTGCGTTTCGCTCGATACTGTGTATTGCATCGATTTGACATAGTAAGAAAGTCCGCAACGCGTTTTTTACGGTCCAATTAAAAACTGCAATTCGTAATTTAAATCAATAAAAAAAAGTAGTTCGCTATTAGAAACAAGAATGACGATAGTGTAAAATATATAAAATAATAAAGTATGATAATAATAATGAAGATTGTGAAAGGTTATCAGCTCATATCACAAAATAAAAAATAAAAAACAGATGTCAATTATGCATTTGACAGAGAACGATTCTTCTTTTTTTATAACAAATGATAAAAGAATAAAAGAAAAAACTCGTTGCGAGAGATTAGAACACCAGAACAAATGATCGTAATGAAGACACTCGGTGATTGGCGGCAAAGCACATTGTATTATTTTGACACAAATGTGATTAGATATTTTTCTCAATTGCAAACGTATGTATATATGCGTATACGGTTACGAGTGATAAGGAGCTTTTTAACCGGAGCTTTAATTATCGACACCCACGTTGATATATCTCGTCGATAGTCGCTCGGCACTCACTGCACTGCCACTGCGGATGCACTTATAATCATGACACGAAGAGTGACTGAGTTAAAGAAGAAGCGAGAGGAGAGGGGGAAAAAGAGAAAGAGAGAAAGAGAAAGAATCGAAGAGGGAGAAATAAAGATAGAGATTCTCGCGGCTTGCACCGGAGCTTGCGCGATTCTAGCCTCGTTCGGGCTTCGCTTGGTTTCTTGCGCTCAAAGTTGTGCTAGTGGGATTTGTCTACGAGTAAGAAAAGGTTGCTCGAGTTGAGCGCGGATCATGGGCCACCTGCCAAGCTTCGCGGCTTTTACGCCAACCCCACGGCATTTTCCCTCCCCCGTAAGAACGATCAATAAATGCGCTTTCGTGTCTGCTCCGCATCGGCGCCCTAGAGCCAAGCTTTCCGTTCGTCCCGGACATCGTTCTAACATACGACGTGAAGTTGCTCATAAAACATCTGCTTTATCGAATTTATTCAAATTTTGAACATTTTTCCTCGAATTGAAGGTATCGAATTGTTTGAGATTGGTTATTTGATCATTTTACAAATTTTCTTTATTAAAAAATTTTACATAATTGATGAATTGAATATTTGGATTTGGAAAAACAAAATATTTAAAAAAAAGTTTCTTTTTCTTTGTTTTTTACATTTTGGTATTTGTTTCGTTACTGCATCGAACGATCGGCAAAAGCGGCGAGTTTGGTTGAGACTACGTCGTCATATTGATCGTGTGAAAAATTAAGAAACAATTTCATGGACTGTCCGATATTAAATTAGCCATTGTTCGGTGCTCAGGCAACACCACACGATTCTTGATATTAGTTTGACAAGAGAAGTTTATCGCCAGATCGCTGTCGAATGGATTGTAAATCACGAATTAAACGAGGCTCAATGATCAACAATCACGAAATTGTCGATAAGGCCGATGGAATTGCAGCTGCCAATAAATTTGTTTGACCAGGAAATTTTTCAATTTGCTCCCTGCGTTTGTCGATTTATCGATGTCAACGAGGAAATATTTTTTTACCAGTGGCGTATGGTGGAACGTGCCATGATTGAAAAAATTTCAAAGACGCTTAACCATCAGGGCCAAGATCAAGCTGAAAGAACGATATGACGAGTCAGTTGAGAGATCGAGAATGAGAATGGGCCCTTGTCTACCTCTGTTGCTGGCACTCACCTCGACTCGTCGCAGCAGAACGACCTTCAATGATCATGGCAAAGGTAATATTCCGCTAAAACATGATTTGTATCACTTCCACTGATCTCCTCCCAGCTATCGGCCACGATTTAGTCTCGTTCTCTTTCATTAATTCATAATTATTCATGGCAGCGAGATTTGATTAAAATTATAGCGCAGGTTCCGAAGCATTCGTTGAGATTTGCAATATTTAAGTACTTGGAATAATACAATTCCATTATCAGGTGATACTACAACACACAGTGCCGACGTCACATGCTCGTTCTTCAATAAATTGAAATGGCTTTGATCTTGCAATCCAAGCGACAACTACGAATTAGCAATTTACCACCGATCATTTTACTTCGTTCAGTGCTTCGAGATAGAGACGAGTTTGAAATTTCGTGAAAGCTACACATTTCATTGTTGCTCGTTGCCCAGGCTCCGCACAGCGACAGTGTTATTTGTCAAGAGTCATTTTTACATCGAACTGGGACGGATGATTTCTTTCTGGAGTCCTTGATCGTCGTGGATTACTCCGATCATGAGGCGATGGGTCCTAATAATTGTCTTCGTGACTTTATTGACCTCGAACTGTGCGGGGGTTGATAAAGGTTCTGATGTCGAGATGAGCGCTGACGACGATTATTATATGAACGAGAGTACCGATAAAAATGGTAATTCAACGAGACGACACTTGATTCGAAATATCTTGAAAAAAAGAAGTGATTGTAGCCACTTACGATCTTGAAGATTGAGTGCGAATTTTATTCAGATGATCCAGTACCTGCTACAAAGTCATCAAGTCCAAATACAACCAAGGAAAGGTGGAAAGTTCGAAGAGCCATCGCTGAAAAGAAAATGAGGCGAAAAATCTGGAAGGACATACGTCAAGAAGTTAGAGACATGAAGAACAACGTTCTTCCAGGTCTTACCGGTAATCTAAGTTGGATGGAGGTCGACGTTAGAGACATGAATCGTCATTTGTTCAGCATGGTGGGGGACATACGGTTCATAAAGAACGAGGTACTCTACATAAAACGACAGGCCCACGTTATATGGGAAAACGTGACAGACACCCGTAGAGATCACAAACGTATGAACAAGACGTTGTGGATGATCCTCAACAACGTGACACTGATGCTCAGTGACGTGGAAAAAACGGCAGGTCAAGTGACGAATATGGAACAGAACTACAGCACTATCGGTGATCAATTGGGCGATGCAGTCGATAAGGTCGGCGAGTTCACCGCAGTTCCAGCCACCCTGCGAAGTATGAATTTGGAATTCGGTGAACTGAAGACGACTTGCAGTCGCAGTACCGGTGAGATGACCGACGAATTACGTTTGGTACGCGAAATCGTCAGTAAATTGGGACTGACGATCCTCGACATCAAGGACTATGTCACTAAGGAATTTCCTCAGGTCGATCAAAATATAATACATCTGGGCGGTGTGCAGTCTCGTATATTGTCTAACGTTACAAACGTTGCCTTGAAAGTCGACCAGCAGACCAACATTATGACAACAGTAGCTAATACTATATACGATGTGAGCAAAGCCATATTAACATACACGCAAAAGCTCATGTACATTTTGAACCTGTTGAGCATGTTGGATCAGCTATTGAAAAAAGTTGACAAGAACATAATCACGGTGAACGAGCATTTGAAATATTTCATGGATAGAGTCAACGATCTTGACAGCAGGGTGGACAATATACAGGAAAGTATATTCAATATTACTACTGAAACAAGTAAGGTTGGGATGCAGGTCGTTGCTGTTTCAAACAACCTCGATCATCATTTTTACAACGCCAGAATACATCTTGGTAGCGTGCACGATAAACTAATATCGAATGTTAGTATCTTAAAAAATGACCTTGAAGAGATTAAGGCTCAACTTACGCAGATTAGGGTTGTTATAGCGGAGAAATGTGGCGCAAAGTTCCCACCAGATGAAATTGACAACGGTATCGTTGAAATTCATGACAACGAGGTACCGCACGATACGTCGAGTTCCGACTGGTCAGGCTGGCCGGAAACGAGTACCATTTTTCCCCCGGGTCGACCACCTACTGGTCACCCTCCTGGCTATCCGCCCATCGGGGTGGGACTTCCGGGGACCCCAGTAGATCCTGGACATCCACATCCTATTATTGTTCCATCTCAAAATGGAATACCACCTCAGATTGGACTTCCAGCCGAGAACGGATTGCCATCTCAAAATGGATTTCCATCTCAGAACGGAGTGCCATCTCAAAATGGTTTTCCCCCTGCGAACGGATATCCACCCGACGTCGGATATCCGCCTGCCCCGGCAACGACTTATCAACCCCCAACCTGGTCTCCAATACCAACTTGGCCCCCGGCAACAAGTTATCCAACAACATTCCCACCTACCGCGTTGCCAGGATATCCATCTGTATATCCACCAATTGTACCAACACTTCCTCCTGCATATCCTCATTCACCAATTACCTTCTACCCTACTGTGTATCCGACTGTTGCTTATCCTTATGTGCCATCCTCATCATATCCACCGGCAGTTACTGTATATCCACCAACTGGGCTGCCACCCGGCTATCCTCTCCCTCCAATTGCTCCAATGCCAGAATACCCACCACCTTCACAATTTCCACCAACTCCGGTTTATCCTGGATCCACTCCAACTGGGTCAATAGATGGGCAGGAATTACCCAGTCCGACACCATCAGCCTCGAAACCGATGTATCCACCCGACCCTCAGGCTGCAGCGGAAAGTGGAGCACAATTGCCCATAGGGCTTCCGCTTGGTCCGACAGGCCCAGGACTACCCATCGGTTCTGGTGACCAGTTTACTGGCCATTGCGCGTGTATCTGCCATTGCGACTGCATCTGTCCAACGATTAAATTAACATCCACATCCAAAATGAATGCGCATGATCAATTCTCAAATTACCGGCCTAAAGTCGATGTTAATGGCTTACTCAAACAATGCTTCTGCCTCTGCTCGTGCCCTTGTCCAGAATCCATTACGGCTGAACAGATCAACGAACATGGGAACGGAGAAAGACCTGGTCGGCCGATGGTACCACCCTTCCAGCCGCCACCAGTTCCGTTGCCTCCGGGTGTATTACCTCCAGCACCAATACCTCCTCATATACCAGCTATGCCTACAACGCCTGTGTCATTATTCCCTGGATGGATTCCGCAACTGGATGAGGCCATGTGTCTTAATGCGTTCAATCAAATTCTTGAAGAATGTATGCAAATACGTCAAGAAATAGTTAAGATAGCAAATATTACCGCACTGGAACACGAATTAACGAGGAGAATTATCATCGACGAGATGACCAAAAGATTCGACTATATTCAGAAATACATGCAAGCTTACATGGATAACCTTCTGAGGCATATCGTGCAATCTATTAATATGACGCGTATATTGCAAAATCAGATGGAACAAGCGAAAGAAAGTGCCGTTTTATCGCTGGAAATTATTGCCAGGAATATTGTGAAACTTCACAGACAGTTGGCGGGACAATGGACCGGATCACGTACGTACACATTCATATCCCATTTGAAATTAATTTAATTTGTGAGTAAACAAATTAGTTGATTCCTACATTAATGCGTATACGTATTCAGCGATACCAGAAAGTCCAATGATTGATCGTCAACCTACATTCTTACCCGCCGTGGTACCTCAGCCTGGACTGGCGCCCGGATTTCAGATACCGGACTTCACTGCACCAGGTGAAGTGCCATCTTATCTACCCAGCAAGCCTCAAATACAATTTGAGGGCAGACCTCATTTAATATCGCCAAATTATATACCGATACAACCATCTCCACATCCTACAGGAATTCCACCACGACTGCAGAGTCCAATATTTCCCGATCAACCAACTGAAAGACCGCTTTCTCAATTGATTGGAAAACCTTCTGGCACTTCGCTCGAAGAATTGATCGGTAGATTATCCCCTGGAGGACAGTCGCCAGAGTCTCTCACGCCAACCCCTAACTGGTTTTCTAGTGCAAGACACAATTTTAGCCACGGCCTACCTCAACCTCCGAGAGAAGATTATGCATGGATGTTGGGCAGAAAACATACCGGTGAAGCGGTAACAAATACTACGCAGATATCCACATCGTCGGAAGTAGCACAAAGAATGTTCCCGAATAATGAAAAAAACAATGAGAGCACGATTAATATAACAACAACTACTGGTAAGAGTAAGAGAAAAAGTAGGAAAGATTACGCGATGAAGAGAAAATACGTTACAGCGAATCAAGATTTGCCGATGTCAAGTACAGAACTTAACGAAAACGAGGTTGAGAATGAAGCATATGATAAAGGAGGCCAAGGTAAGTATGATATTTGACTGTGAACAATTCCATAAAAGCTTGCGGAATAGATGACGAGCTTTCCAGCCACGAGGGTTGAATAATTTTCCATCATACTTGTTTTTGGTCTTATTCTGTTTCACACTCCTCACCTTTCCTCGTCGTCCGTGGCCGGTACATATTTTCATCAGCAATTGAAAAAATGTTGAAAACATGTGAATTTTTAGAAAGTCTTCTGCACGACGTTGGAATTATTCCAGACGAAGTGATAGACACGCCCAATACCGAGATGCCAGTGTCTGAGCATGCTCTAGATACGATTCAGGCACCGATAGATCCCTTCGCATTTCACAATTTACTTCAAGACCAGATAAACCATCAGTTAATGAATGCCATCAGACCCGGTGAGTCTTAAAAATCAATTTTTCTGCGCCTAGTCATCACCGTTCCCACTTTGGATGTGTAAGAATAATTCCATAGGTTTAGCTCATCGCTCGAAGAGGAAACGATTGTCATCCGGTCGATCGCGTGGACGATCGCGGATTCGTTACAAACCTCGACCTCGACCGATGTTTCCAATAATTCCTGGCTTTCCGTTCATTCAACCACCACGAATACCACAAATAGTTTTGCCAAAGCCTGTCGCGATCATACCGCCACAAATTCCGAACATTTTCGATCAACTACCACCAGGAATTATGACGGCTGGAATAAACGGTTCGCCGTATAGCATTTCTTACAACGACGGAAGAGGAAGTTCCTGGAATGTCAACGTTAATAGGAGACATTATGAGAGTATCAAGCATGAGGGTGATTTGATCGAGTCGAATGAAGACGACAAAACTCAGAGGGATGAGCAGAACATCGATGCAAACGATGATCAAGAGGTCGATGATGATGCCCAGGACGAGGTCAAGACAATACAAAACGACGAGGATAAAATACAATGAAGGAGGCATCCGGAACATCAGAACAGCGATGAATGTATTAATCATTGAATCATAGCTCGGAAATAAAAAGAACTTATTCTAGAAAATGCTCTATAAATATTTTATTGAAATACCATGACATTGAACGAAGAATAGCGTGATTCAGTTTGAACGAATGTGCGAATGTAAATCGGCCACCGGGCTTTCAGACCTGGGAAGATCACGACTAGTCGATGAAGGTGGTTCTGCCATCGAAGCTGACGAGGTAAGCTGGGATATTTCAGCTTCGGTGAATGCTTCGGGATTACCGTTATTACGACTGTCCTTATCATTGCCATAAACGAGTATGACTCTCTTGTAAGAAATCATTGGCGATACTGGTGCCCTAAAGAGATGCTTGAGTCGTTGGAAAATCCTCCGAGGCTCGTTGAATTTCGACACCGCGTCACTTTTTCCAGTGATGTTCGAAAATGTAGGAGTTTCCAATTTATCGCGTGCATGAGCAATCGCTCTCTGCATCCTCAAAGCCAGTCCAGAATCCCCATAATTAAGAGATGCTTGTGGCCGAAGGCCAGCCTGTTCCGTTTGAACGTAAGATAGCCCAGGATTGATTGTTTTTTCCCCGAACATCTCATACACGTTTGACGGATTGGTCTCTTCAGAAGAATTTGCGACTTGACTGGGGTAGATCGCAGTGTTCCAGCCTAGACCAGGCGGGATCGATGGAAACTTTCGTGAATCTTGACCTTGAGCATAGATCTGACCTCTTTTCTTCTTTTCAGTGTAATTATCAACACCTTCGTTAGCCACATTTTCTAAACTGGGTAGTTTTGAACGCTCAAACTGTTTGCGAGAATCTTGAATAGCTTTTCGCGAACTTCTGTATTCCTCAATGTCAAACGCTGTAGGACCTCTAGGCTGTGCCTTATTGCTCAATACGTCGGTGAAAGTCCGAGGTTCCTTCGTGGATTGACTCGAATGATTTCTCTTCGGCTCATCGCAATTTGGATCGATAGCTTCGTTGATGACGGATTCCCTCCGATAATTGATATAAGTTGGCACTTCGACAGGTTGTAAGCCCGGAAAATCTTTGACATTGCGTTTTCCATTGTCGATGACATATTGCCTTCTTTCGGAATATCTCGGAGATATTCGTTGATTCAATTTGGTGTAATCCGTACTCATTTCGTCCATCGTCCTGTTGAGTTGATCCCGAAAGATTTCGTTGGCAGGATCTATCTGTCGGATCGAATGATAATGCCTGTTGTCACAGTCTATCGTCGATGTTTCCGACGATGGTCGAGCATTGTCTCGGGTTTGATCGTCCCAGACGGGATTGTTCCATTCTTGAACGAAGTTCGTCAGTTTCGCCTGCACATCCGGTTCCGGAAGACGTTCTATGTCATCACGGCGAATTGACTCCTCTTGACGAACGTGATCGTCACGGTGGATAAAATCTTCCTGCATTGCGAATTGTTCGGTTCGGCGATGAGGGTAGGTTCTGTCGGCGATACGATGATAATCGTCTCGGCTGGCGGACATCAAGTCGGTACTCGCTGTAACTAATTCGCGGTTTCCAATTTCCTCGTAGCCACGGTGGTTTGCTTTTTCCTCGAAACTACCAGCTGAACGTCCATGTAGGTATTGTCCACCCTCTCTCGGTGACACAACTAGTGCCTCCCGTGTCCAGTTCCTGCCACTTCCTGGATTCGACACTTTTTTACCATGCAAGACTCGACGTATCAAGGGCAGTGTCTTGCGCTTTTCCTCTCGTGACATCTCAGGTAGAACTCTTTTAAGCGTAACGAGCCCGTGCTCCACCTTGCTCGCACGGCTTTGCTTCTTGATGCGCTCAAGCTGTTGTCTAAACTCACCGGTCAACTGATCTATATTTATATTCTCATCCGGACTCTCCGGTATGACGATGGATATGATGTTGCCTACATCCATTGAAGCGTGTGTCAGCATTGGTGGATTTGCTGAAACATAATGGACACGATAGACTCAGACAAGGATTAAACTCAGTGAATTTTTTTGTTTTCCATATTCTGGACAAATATGAAATTTATGAGAAATTCGTATAACTATATAGTAGAATATAATCCCATCAAAGGACAAATATTTGATCCCGGGCTAGCCGCTTTGAAGATCACTTGTACTTACCAGCTGGCGGATACGCATCGCACGCATTCAACAAATTCACGACGACGATCGTTTGAAACACCAGAATCATATCGTACATCTCGAGTATCGAGAGAAGCTTCATGATCGAGTTAAACACTGCTAATTTATGTAACAAAAACTTGGAAACACACAATCTTTTTGTCCAAATGCCGAACTATTGCCTATGAAGCATGTATGCCTTCCAATCGAATGCGAACAATTCGTAGCACGCTGTAAGTAATTCCCACCGAGGAAATTACCAATCAGAATCTAATTAAACCCCGAATAGGCAGTTGTTACGTGGCAAACAGTACTGTTTTGTTTACTAAAACAGGACGATTTCAATCGGGAACAGCCTGCGCACATTATATGCACTCCATTCGTATTAACGAGGCATGTGTGTGGCGTTTGCATCGTGTAAACAGCTAGGAAATCCATCTCTCTAATGTTTCAATCGACGATGAAATAAATTAATTAAATTCAATCTACCTGATTGATAATGTACAATGAAAAAATTCCAATTTGTCATGCAGTCTTCTGGACGGTACGTCGATAATGAGCCACTCGATGGCAAATAAATCGTGTTTAACGTTGAATTCGATTGCCATTGTGCGATTAAACTAATCTGATGGGTACTTAAAAAAGTCGTTAAGTTTGTGAAACGGGTATTAACAAATGACCCTTTTTTACCGACAGGGCAAATTCGTTACTAACTTCACGGTAGGTAATGGAGTTTTTCTTTCCCAAGAATAGTTCAGTATTTCTGTCAACAGATGGCGCTCCTGGTGTCTCGAAGTGACGTTCGTTACGAAATTTGACTTTATCAACGCGACTTCGTTATTGATAATCGCCCGTACAGGAAACTCATCTACCTTATCATTAATTACAAGCTGACGTTTTTCTCATTATGGCGGGAACGAATGAAATATATTTAACGAATTGTACAAAAGATATTTTTATTGACGAACAAAATCGAAAAGTTATTGTTTTTTTTTCGATTTCTTTTACAACCTAATTTCGTAATTGAACATTCAACATTTCGCGCCGATAATGATCGTGATTGAACAAACGAAACGCAAAATGAGCAGTTGCAATTGCATAGATGGTCACGTTTGGTCGCCCAAAATTTGGCGATCGAAATACGACCATCCGGTTTTGTCGTGCCGAAATTATTTGTCGCTGGCAAATTGATGCCTCGTTGTAGGAGAGACGAGAATCGCTTTGACCGCAAAAGTCTATATACACGAAAACGAGCTACCAGCTCAACGCGATTACGGAAATGTTTACCATTTGTCGAGCGACCATTTTCAAGGACTAATTATCGAATAGTCTCATTCGAACAAGCATAATTATGACGGTTCCATTTATCATAGTTCGCGCATAATCACCACTTTTCCTATCTCGCGAAAAAATTACAGCGAATATATGAATGTTTATTACAAAGATAGGAAATGAGTGGCGAAAATAAATAATTGAAAAATTGAAAGTTATGCAAAGGCCAAAGTCGATTATCATTCTATTTGAATTTGCGAATAGCTATCTTCTAAATTTTCAACGATATGAATACATGTTTTTTTTAGTATAAATTCTTGCCCCTCATTTTTTTATTTCTTTTCTTTCAAACTAGTAAACAGCCAGCGATAACAAGAAAATAATACAATCAGAAAAATAAAATAACGAACTAGTATCGCAAAGTGCAGATCGCGAATGTAGGAATTGTACATCGATTTAGCGCTGAGTCATGTGAATCTCCTTGGGATTATATCATAACTGAACAGTTTCATTCATGCTAATCAAACCTAGGCATTGAGGTGTGCACGAAGCACTCCGAGGTACTTTGTACAGCACGCAATAAAAAATTATTAGAATTCTATAAAAATAACATTTACATTGATGCAAATAGATTTATTATCCCGTCCTACAAATATTTCGATGTGAACGAAAGTGATTCGCGTGAATTTATGAATATTATCAATGTTTTATTTATTTTATATAAATATTCCAACGCTTTATATAAATATTTCCATGTAACCAAAAATTTGTATATAATTTATGAAAAATAAAAATCGCTCAATTTTATTAATAATCGTTTCATTAAAATCGTCGCGCCGAATCTCATCATGAACGTCATCGTTGCTGTCTTCGTTCTCGCTTCTCCCTTCGCGTTGCTTTACTCCTCTCTCTCTCTCTCTCTCTCTCTCTCTCTCTTTCTCATCCTCTCTCCGTCCGTCTGTCTACGTGGTGGGGAAACTCGTTCCCTATCTCCGAGTCTCAAAGTCAACTCGCGTTTTACAGAAAATCCGTCAGTTCACCGGGCAAAGTGTCCCAATTCGTGATCGGCAGGCACACGGTCTCCCGACCGATCGCGATATTATTTCTCGATCGAGCCAGTAACAATTTCTTTTTATGATCGTCCCGTAAATGCGATTCGAGGCGCAATAATTGTCTTTATTGTTCCTTCGCGCCCGAGGAAACTAAGGCGATCGTGATTTACGTAGCAGGTGAGTCTAGGAACGAAAAATCTGTGAATAATTGTTTCATTAATTATATCGAATTATTATTTTTATAATAATTAAACTATCAATAAACGAAAATCAAAATTACCAATAAAATATGAATTCCATCGAAGAACACATTCTTCATTGTCAAAAAACAGAACGACATAGTGACAGGTAAATACACAAACGTATACAAACAGTAAACATAAAAATAAACGAAATGATGATTTAGCCGGGAATCTGGTTGACCTCGAAGAATCAGTCGCGGTGAAAGTGGGTCTGCATGCCGGGGAGTTACTTGGTCCAATGGGATTTAGTAACGAGAGTTCATCGACCATGTACGTTGCAACGACCGGCTCTCGATTCTAATTACCATTTAATTAAAACAAAAACACGTTAATTACACTATTTCTGTAAATATTTACGCGTTTACACATTAATTAACAAAAAAAAAACACATAATTCTTACAAAAGTAAAACAATAAATAATATTGTTACAAATTTCCGGACGACTCGACTTTGATTAGTTGCAAAAAGAATTCGTTTTGCGTTAAATTGATTTGTAACGGAAATCGCAAGAGCGAAAAATCAACGTTTTTGCGTTTATGCTTGTCAATCGCTGCAATATTGACCCCGGTCGCCGCTAATCAGTATTCATTGCGATCCAAACTAGTCGGTCGTCATACGCGAATTAGATACAAACAACTGCAACAAGCCGGAGCGGTTTTCGTTTGGATTCGCCAAAGTGTGCACGACGGAGAGAGAGAAACATACGAGCGGGGCTTCGCAAAGCGAATATTATGTATCCATCGATATACATATATAGACATATACACGAATGCAAACAGCCGGTCGTACAGGCATGAGGGCACATATGGCTACCGACTCGGTTACGAATATTTACGCGAGCCACTTACCACACGCACACAAGCAACGAAATATTTAGTATAAAGGGAAGTTTAAAATTCCCTGAAAAAAACATAAACTACAAATAATAATCGCACTATTCCCAAACAAAAATGCAAAAAAATTGCTTTCGCAAGGCTTTTTTTTAATTCTGCAATCTTTCCAGTTTATCTAGCGATCGCCGAGATAAAGATCGAAGGTTCTTTCGTAGATAAAAAGTAAAAGTTTCGTTCATTTTTGGCAAAAAAAAATAAGTTTGTGTATCAAAATACAATTGAAACTTGTCTGCGCAAATCGACATCGGACTTTGCATCCGGAATGTTTTCTTTGTAATCTTACGATCATATTGTGACAGGGAGAAGAACGATAATAAACAAAAACAAGCGAAGGAGGAAGGATTTTTCTTAACAATTTTTTGAAGTCGCTTATCTCGTGCTTCGTAATAAATCATCAAAACAAAGTCCGTAGGATCGGCAAATTGGGTTTATGTGCCAGTGAAAAAGCGATTAGACTTTGAGTTCTGATTACGATTGCGATAAATTATTGAAGGTAACTGATTGTGCTACGTCAGGGACCCAATTCGTTATCTCGATATTATTTAGTAGGAATCTTAATCGCGAGTCAAAGTGATTAAACTTTTAATTCCCAGACGTTGGATTAAGAAAAAATATATAAACTTTTAGCGACGATTTATAGAACTTGTACACCTTACGTTTTCATTAATTTCTCAATAACCTTGTCGACCGTACGTCGATCGTTATCTCCGTTAATAAAGCATTACGTAAATTTTTTCTGCGAGCGAAGCAAAAATATCGTCCACTTCCAATTAACATATTTTTCAATTTTCTGTTCGTTTATTTTTGTTTATAGCGACCGAGGAATCGTGCACAGCCGATTGAACGAACCCAAATAAACAAACAAAAAAAGAAAAAAAAATGTCGAGTCTCGCACGTAGCACTCGACGTCTGGCATTGGCGTTGGAAAATGGCGCGAAGCTTTTCAACACGAGAAACGTCAGACACGCGTCGCAGGCGGTAGCGAAATGCAAAATCGTCGACGGGAATAACGGCGAGAAAATTTTCTCGTCATCTTATGGTGACATTGACGTGCCTCCGGTCACTATTCCCGAATTCGTGTGGCAGGATATCGAAAAATGGCCGAACAATATCGCACTCGTGAGTAAATCGAATCGACGAATCGCAAAAGACAATTGAAAAATCATAAAAAAAAAAAACATGTCAATAAGAATTGTACTTTGTTATTTCACAACTGTTGCTTCACCCACACGGCTAAATCCAAAGTCACAAATTCGAGTAGATTATTCCTTGTCCCTGGTGTTATCGTACATTTTTATTCCCAACTCGAGCGATTATCGAGTGCAAATAATTCCCGCCCGCTACGTCCGGGTTATCGTACGCCGTTTCTTATTTCCATTTAATTTCAAATCGATTCAATATTTTCCTTAGCTCCCACCTCTTTTCATCGAACCTCGTACTTTGGAATTTCGTTACGCGGAAATGTCTCGGAATGCGTCGCGACGATACAAGAGATACGCTCGAGTTTATTTCGGACCTTGATTTGTTTACTTTTCATTTTTTTTTCTCAATGGATTTTTAATTGTTCTTGTTGTTCGCAGGAGTGCGGTATAACTGGCAGAAAGTACACATACGCTCAAGCACGTGATGCTGCGAATTACGTGGCGAGAAGTTTGCGAAATTTGGGTCTGGGCGATGGCGATGTTGTTGCTGTCATTTTACCAAATATGCCCGAGAGTGCGATTTCTTTTCTGGGCGCTCTCGAGGCAGGAATCGTCGTTACCACTGTCAATCCATTTTACACAGTTGGTAAGCACAACTTTGTTTCGCGTAAAAAATAATAATAACAATAACGACAATAACAATAATATTAATAACAAAAATAAATAATAATAATAATAGTAATACGAGAAATTCACGACAACGATAACGATTCGCGAAATTGAGACAACGAAAATCTCACGTCCGAAATTAATTTGTGCGCCGACGCGCATATCATCGTCGAGTGAATAACTGTGAAAGTAGATCCCGGGTACAAAGTTCGCGAAGCTCAGACTGCGACTCTGTTCTTGCTTCGTAACGTTTTCGCCAGGCACCGCGCTTCACCGTGAATAAAATTCGCGCGGGTCCAACGAGCAAAAAAAATCAATCGTAATCGAACGAGATAGTATTCTTTTTTTTTGACACTTTCAGCCTCGATATCGTCGATGTTTCGCGCGTCTTCCGATTGCGATTCGTCGTTTCATCGCGTTCAATGAAAAATTCGTTTTCTAAAATGACGATGTAAGCAGATGAAAAAGTAAGAAACAATGTTCAAGTGTCGGCGCGAGACACGCTTTAGAAAATATTTCGTCGCCGAACGTATTGCGTCTACGCTTATGTCGGCGCGTACATGTAACGATACGCGGAGAACGCGAGAACGTAATTGACTTCAATTAATCGAAAGCTCGACGTCACTTCGTTCCACGTTCATCGGAGATAAAGAGCGTCGATCGGACGTCGCGGTAATATTCACGAGGAGCCTCCTCGTTGTTGCGACGAAATTTTGCACTTATTGTTAGTGAGAAAGAAAGAAAAACGGGACTCGCCTTGAAATGTATTGTTTGATGTTTTCTTTTTTTTCTGGAATTAGCGACGATCTATGAATATCGCGCAAGCTTGATATCGAATCGAAAATATCTATTTCTGCTTTTTTTGTTTTATTATTATCATCGTCGAACGAGGACGCGAAAGGTTGAATAATTGGCCGAATATATTAGGCGCGGAAGTCGCACATGTGCAAGCTCGATCGTGGCACGAGGGACGGGGATAATCAAAATGTGCGCGGGCTCGTCTGTCGACCTTCGACCGTGATAGCAGCACTCTTAATCAGGCCGGGCCTTCTCGACTTCGTCATTATCGGGCTATCTTTGTTTTTTTTTTATCTGTCTACCGACGACGAACAGCGTCCGGTTCGACGCCTCTTTCGGTATCGGGCAATAACGAGAGTGTTGTACGAGTCTCGTGAATTATCGTACAATTTTGATATTGTTGTTTATGTCGATGTCGGTTTGTACCAACGAGAATTTTCTTTCATGTCGAAGATGAGATAATGAAGCAATTGGTCGATTCGAGAGCGCGAGCTGTCATCACGTCGGGAGACATTTCGACGGGCGTTTTAGCAGCTGCCGACAGGTGCTTGCCACCGAATGCACCGAGAATTGTCATCGACGATGGACAAGTACCGGAGGGAACGATACCGTTCAAAGTAAGTTGGATGCAGGAGTGTAAAAAAAAGAGTGAAGATAAGGAACGGATTTCGTGTTTGGTATTCATGCCGAATGTTGTTTTTTTCATAAGGATCTCATAACACGAGGGAAGAGCTTGCCCCCACTGCCAGCGAGAAACTACAGCCCGGAAAACCTCGCAGCCTTGCCGTATTCGAGCGGTACGACCGGTCTTCCCAAGGGGGTCGAGTTGACACACAGAAATTTAGTCGCGGACATGGTCATGGTCGACAACAGTCTCAGCAACGACGTGTTTGACAGTAAGCAAGTTAAAGAAAGCCCTAAGCCATTAGAAAACACGAAGTAATCTCATGGCAACTGTTAAGGTCACGAACTTTTATCGGGTTACTTTACACGTGACCTTCAGAATCCGAAAAATCATTTCGCACGCACGATCGACAATCGGGATGATCTTAATGCGGTTGCGTACCACATTACCCTTGATGTGCGATAATTATCACTCGTTCCATTAGAATGCGCTTGATATCGACTTTTCAATATTATTGGCATTAGCGAGAAAGGTCGATCGAAGTGCCGGGAGCCGGGACGACCTTTGATTGCGCGAGGGTACGAAGTATTACAACGTGAGCGCTTACATCGCAGACGGTCAAAGTTCTACGGACGTCGACACGGAGGATATTAATCAAAGCTTTTCATTGACGTCACGAGACAATCGCTGTTACACTTATAAAGTTTTTTTCTCTCGTTTCGTACGGATGATAACATGTTATCAATAAGTTACTCGTAATATCAAGAATGGAGAACCAGACTTTGCCATGCGGATCTAAGAATACCAAACTCGTTATCTTGGTATACTTCTTTTCGTACATTCATAGTGATAACCAACTGTAAATAAAGTTGATAAATAATCAAAACGCCTTGAAGAAACGTAACGCGAGAGAAGAATTATATAATCGAGAATCAACGGAAAACAATTTTTTGGATGGTAATTAAAATCGTGACAAAATCGTCCATGCATGTTTGACCTTCGAGACAGCTCTATTGTGTCATGAGTCTCGATCTAAACATTAGCTTCTCGTGCATATAGGTATGCTTTTTGTTTTTGTTATAGATTGCCCCGAGGACGTGATCCCAGCGATTCTGCCACTTTTCCATATTTATGGGATGAACGTGTTGATGTTTCCAAGGCTCAGTCGTGGCGCGAAACTCGTCACTCTGCCGAAATTTACACCGGAAACTTACGTCAACGTTTTGGATAAATATCGAGTAAGAACGAAAAGTCGAAGTGTTGACTTAAGAGTCAGTGTAACTGGCGTCGAGCTACTTGCACTTCGAAAACGGGATCCGTAAACTGTCCGGCACTGAACAACCGATCGCCTTAAAATTTGGAGGATACATAGAGAATTATGGCATAAAGTGTATGACAGTCTTATTTTTCCAAAATTTTGGAAAAATTTTTCCGGTG
>JAPYZT010001433.1:0-32500 GCA_030522965.1 Tryphoninae sp. A BG-2022a
GCATATAAATACTTTATCTGAATAAACTAACAGTGTTCATTGCTGGAATCCAATTATTAATCTACCGTCTCACCCTCCTTATTCACGGAACCTCGAACATTCTTGCCTCTCTTTCTCCTTGTCTTTTCTTGTTTAAGTATGCTTGCCAAAATAAAAAGGTGTCAATTTTAATCAGAGACTATATTGTACGGAGGATTAAAGTCGATCAGATCCTCGTTGAACGGTTTATAAATTTTCAGGACTTTATTTTCAATTATGTTTTTTTGTTTGTTTGTATACCGAGGTAGCATTTCGTCAATTCTGAACATTTCGAATAAAAATTGACACGTGTTTTCGTTTTGCGATTAATTTTGAAAAGTTTCCAATTCGGTGCTGCGCCCAATTTTATTTTTGTCCCGATGCCAGTTTTCGGAGCCTCGAGCGAGTTCGAAAAATTTTTTGGCCGCGAGATCCGGTCCGATATAGTGATAGCGTTAAATTTGTTTTCTTCCGTGTGAAATATAAGACTCAGCTATTTAGAAAATTTGATGCAAAGTTTCGGTTCGCAACAGTTCAGTTCTTCGCCATTCTCCGTTGGCTCCTTTTCTCTGTCTTTCTCTCTTGAATTTTGAAATGTACTAGTGCGAAACGGTACTACACCTTTTCGTTAGCAACAGACGGGCCGTATGATACGATGAGATCTGTTCAATCGTATCGTGCGATACAATTTATGTAAATAATATGCACGATTTTTGCGATCGATTAAGAAAATATAAAACAATACGAATCATTGAAATTAGAATTACTCGCTTTAATTTTACGCACGTAAAGCGTATAAAAATTTACTCGATACACAAGACGAGATAACAAAAGAAATATTTCGATATCGTCGACTTCGATCGCAAAAATCGACAGAATACAATCTTTTTAATTTTTAGCTGTATAGTGTATTATTTTTTGTTTATTTCTAACCATTGAAAATAAAATAAAAATCGATCAAGCGTTGCAGGCGGTCCCCTCTGATAGTCAATTCACGAACTATCGTACGTGCAAACGCGGAAACGCGGGCGAGCGCGCTAAAATTAACTAAACAATACACGGAGCACAACACGTAAATGAATAAATTTAAAGAAGAATTAAATAAAGAAATGAAAAAGATACAGGCAGAGCACTACTGGACGTACTACACGTAAGCATTATGCGTTTGGTAAGATGAGCAAGAAAGTAGCGACCTGCTCTGTCGTTGAAACTTGAGCTATATATTTAACAATGGATACTATTTAATGTATGATTCAAGCTTATAATAAACGGGTTGTATAGAAATGAACAAATATCCTCGTTTGTGCAAAATCCCCTTATAAATTTTCCATATCGATATTAGCAAAACACCATCGTTTCGTCGATCAGCGCAAGTCACACGGTAATTATAAAGAATACTTCTTCCATTTTTTTGAAATCTCATTAAATGAACAATTTTTGTCATACGTCTCTTGAAAGCTGTGATTGTTCTAATTTGGGGAATTAATGTAACGTATGAGTAGAACATTCGATAAGTAGAAACAGACAGTTTCTTAGTGTCCCCAGAAAAGGAAAATTGCAGTGAGCTGACACTCAACAATAAACGAAAAATGGCTATCTCTGATTATAAATGTTAATACTGTTGCTATTTTATTTAAGTTGATTTCTATCACAGAGTACTATGACAATATCTCAGGCTTTTAAAACCACGAGAATTATTAGGTGACCAGTCTGCTCTGATAAATGCAGGGAACTTCCACATATCTCTTACAGTTTAACACTCTGTATTATTTATAATGTATTGTAATGTACGTATAGGTCTCGGCGTGCCTGTGAGTCATTAATCAACGTCCGAGAGGAGAATGAAGCATTGTGCAGAAGAGCACCCACGCAAAACGTGAAGAAGAGCCACACGCGCTCTGTTCAAGGTTAGCCGTTCTCTCGGGGTGGGTTGCAGAATAAAAATATATATAGGGTGTTCCATTTTAATTTATCGATGAATGTTGATAAATATGTCATTTTTGTATACACTCAAGATATTCCACGTGGAGCTTCCACGATCGATTTTTAGGATTCGGTTTGTTCTTGCAGGATTTGCGAATTTCGAATGTTAATGTAGGCTGTAGGTTTACAGTGGCTATTTTGCGTCGACGACTTCAACCTTCGCTGCGCTATCAAAGGAAATACGTAATTTGTGTAGGTAAATTATAAAGTATTAATAATCATCTGTCGCTTTTGAAATTAGAAAAATGTCTGTCTTTTCATTGCATTATTCTTAATGCATCCGTTTACAATTTATCTCAAAAGAAATTACGAGTTTTTATTCAGAAAATCGAAATTGACCTTTACGTAAACTCAACGCCTCGATGGAAACAAATTTCAATATGGCGATCGTGATCCACATTCGAAACTATAACGCTTGTATGAGAAACTTTTTTCGTACGACCTCGTTTCCTCGACTCACTTTCATCGATAAATTAAAATGGCTGATACTGTATATCTAGCAAAGAGAAAATCGTTGATACGGAGACGATAAATGCAAAGCTGAATTTTTCTTTTTTGTATATTACACTTCGAGTGTTCATCGGGAGACACGTTCCTCGGGGTCTGCTCGTCCGTCTCGTCGTTCTGAAATATGTCTTCTTTTACATTTTTTAAAAACTAAAAGTCTCGGGAACAATGTGCGTAATTTAGTGGCAACGAAGAAAAAGTAAAAGTATAAGGATGGTCGAAGTGGGGGGGGGGGGGGGGGGATTTGAGAGTTTCAGTTCTACCTCCCCTTAAAAATTCTGTATGTTTCTATATATATATAGATATGTATAGATATGTATATTATTCACATCGCACCCTGCGACTCTGACGCGTGTGTGCCACTGCAGCATGACGCTCGTCGACCGCTTCTTTCGTGGAAAATTCTTAATTAAATTTGCTCTGCTCGCTCGGCATCTTCGCCGTTTCTTTTCCCTTTTTTTTTGTCGCGGTGGACCGAGAACGCGAACCCCTCGCGTTCTCGCTCGTCTCGCTCTACTAGTCGTCCACCCCGTAGGAAAAACCCATAAGACTCCTCGCGAGAAAACCGTAACTCCGTTCGAGTTTTTTCATTCTCGTCCGACAAGTCCGTTTCTTCCTCTTTCTGTTCCATGCATAAAAACGTCAGACCGAGAAGGGGGACGATACTTTCTCGAAAAATTTCACGCGAGTGGACATTTTCCAATCTGCATCCCTGGACGATCAACTTCCCGGATTGCACTGTCGTGCAGTTCCGTCGATCTTTCGCTTTCTCTCTTTTCTTTTATTTGCGATCATCTTGAGACATTTTCCTACAGAGATATTAAATATTTCTTAGAAAAAAAACAATCATAATATTGATAATAATAATAATAATAATAATAATAATAATAATAATAACAAAAAAACAAAATCTCCCAATTCAACTTTAAACGACGATAACTTGGTTTCAACCCATAATCGTCATAAAAGCTAATATCCGACTATCCGAATCAAGTACTAAATAAATAATAATTATAATAATAATCATAATAATAATAATATTTTTTTAATCCTTGCCCTTGACAATTAAAATTATATTTACACTTAATTTCTTTAAACATCGTTTCACCATCGAAAAAGATTCGTTGCAGCGATAGTTTGCAAGTGCGTCACTAATTCTCTTGCCAGATTTATAATTTTTTAATTAATGATCTGAGTGGTGGATTGTCTTTCCGTGGACTTCAAAAATATGTACATGTAATTCCGGATTCTACTAAAACCTGGACCATGAACATTAAATAAAATACATATACACCTTATTTTTAAAAATTATTATTGATACCGATATTGGTATCGCGGACATATGAACGAGTTTCCGATAACAGCTTCTTATCAATCTTAATCCGTTCGGTCATCTTTCCGCCGGTCGCATGTACGTTACATACGTAAAAAAATTGGCCTCCGTTCACGCGTTCTTTTAATACCGGTGCACACGATAAGAAAGATACTGATAAAAAACGTAAGTATGGTAAATTTTTGGCATCGATAAATTGATATATTGCGTAAGATTTGTTATTCACACCGAGGTAGACCCGTTTTATCAATTTCAAACCTATCGGTATTTTTATCTCTCGAGTCTTTCGAACCGAATTCATAACTTTAGTCGCGTAAAGTGGCGCCATTTATCGGTTGCCGCTGCGGCGTTCTCGATAAGAAATATCAACCGAGAGAAATTCACTCGTGCAGGAATCTACATTTTCGATACTCGATCGTACGATTTCCTGCTTGATCGGAATTCGTGAAAGGTAAATCAAACGTTACCGACTACGATAATGAAGATATTTTTCTTATCGATCGTCGATCACGAAACTATCGCGTCTCGTGATTTATTCGCCGCTGATAAAAGGAATCTCGTTTCAAGGGTGAAATTTCGAAAGGACGAAAAGACTCGCGATAACCGAGGGGTGGTTCGTTTGCGCGTCGAGCCTACGATGAGCGTGCGCCTGAGCGACCAAGAGGGATGATTATTGTCCTCGCGGGTTGCCCAGTCGGCAGGAGTTTAGTCGGTGCTCGTCCCGAAACACGCGCGTTTAACGGATCTTGCGAAGATCCTACGGGGGCGAAGAGTCTGCGATGGCCGTGAAAATGTACATTTGATAGGGGACGGTGTTTGATAACAGAATAATCGAAGAAAAATATATGAAAAAAAATTCAATATAGGAATCAAGATAATATCTCGAGAGTGGCGAGTAATATAAGACGGATAAAAAACGGGAGGATTTCAACGTTTTCCGGTATGACCGATCTTGAAGACGCGAACATTTTTTCACCGACAGCCTTTCGTTAGATCGACGAACTCGCACTGTTGTTTCGCGACGTTATAATCGTGTCCTTTAAAAATTTCTTCTAATCCCGAACTTCCATACTTATCTCTCTATCGTCGATTCACGTTTTTACGTAGCGTACGAGATAAGATCGCGACAGTTATCGTGTCGGCAAATGAGCGCTTTAATCTATCTATGATGGAAAGACCGTGATACAAATGGTTCGAGAGAAAACAGGTGAGTCAAGGGAATTTGAGCTGAAAAGTTGACACCGATTATTGATAACTTTTTCACTCGCGTATTCATTATCATCGAATCTTATTGATAATTTGTCTACGCCAGCTTCAATTTTACTCGACAATTCAAAACATTATTATTATTTTTTAATACTTTCAATTTATTTCTCCCAATTTCAATTTTGAATGGAGAACAAGTTTCCGAGAAAAATTGAGTATGGCCGTTGGAAAATAAAGTTCAAAAAGGCAAATTGAAAAATGAAATGAAATACGAAATATGCGAGGGTCGTTACAACGTCAAAGGGGGGGGGGGATTTTGATATTGCACGAAATATGATTTCTGCTCGAGTGCCATTGGGTATGTTGGATATGTCAGGGATTATTCATTTTGGGTAAATCCTTTTTCACTGAAAATTCATTTTAACAATATAACACCCTAAAATTGATACCCAGCTCTAGTAGGTAAGTAAACCCCCGATTCACACAAATACCTACATGACAACGCAAATTATTTAAATTCATCGAAACTCGCAAAACTGAAATAATCCTATTATCATCTTCCACTCTCTACTTCCAGATCCCGACGAAAAAATGGATTCACCGTAAAATTGTTAAGCTCACTGTCGAGACGCCGGTACAACGGTACAAGGGACAAGCCTTAAATAATTTCCGGTTCACAAATTCTCGATTTTACGATACGTTTATACCAATCCATACAGACATCCCTCTCCTCGTACACACGTATGCAATATATCTAGCATACAAAATTCGTGTATAAGGAGAGAGAAACATTTTGCAAATTATTGATCGGCGAAACACCTTCGGCTCGCTTACCTCGCTATGGAGCGGGCCGAATTGCGATGGTAGAGAGAGTTTGTGTCGCGCTCGATGCGCCTGGTACCAAATAGTACAAATAGTTCTAGATATTCGTATACAAACACACAATCCCACACATACACACGTATTTAAATAGAACAGGAACACAGCCGAATTCGCGATATCGCGTGTGTTACCTGTACGGCTCGTATCAATCGGTAGAGCGTGGGGTCTCACCGGCGTGACTGGCAGAGATCTCTGTGTATCTATATAGTAATATATGCATAGATAGCGGCGTGTATATTCCCGGAGGAGAGTATGGTGCGTAGGAACGGAACGCAGCCGAGCATTTCGCATTAATCAATTGACTCCCGAGTGGCCGTTCGTTATGGCTTTATATGTGTTAGACTAACGTTACGGCATTGTGCTCACCAAATTATCCCGACGCAACGATTCTTCCTTGGTTTCTCTTTCTCTCAATCCCGACGTTAAATCCTAGACACATATTTCCGGATAAAGGCAAACGAACCTTGGCTATTCTCGTTTTCATCTTTTAGCTTGATTAATCGTTCGGGTAATTATTCCGGATGATTCTCTCGCTGGGAATGAGAATCGACCATTGACCATGAGTCGTCGACTATTCAAGGATATTCAACGACGATAAAGAAATTGCGGAGAGCTCTTGATACTGTAATATTCTTACTTTATTTGCTTAATTGCTTATTAATGATTTCTTCATCCCATTTTTCGGGGAACTAATTATCTTATAATTGAACAGTTACGATAACACGAGCAATTTTTTATTCCCGATATTCGTCCGCGTTATTTAAATGACGTGTTACATTTTTTATTTATTTTGCCATTTTTTTCATTCTTGAAAAAAATGTTTTTCTTCATTTTTCTTCTGGTTTTGACATCCGGTGATGTGGATTTGGTATACTCCATTTTTTCTTTTATAATATTCGCTCTTTTCTTCTCTTTCTCTCTCTTTATCTCTCTTTATCTCTCAGAGCTTCAACGCGTCCAAAGTTTTGCCTCGTTAACTCCCTGTCTCCCGTTCTCTCTGTTACATGAAAATGATGTTCTCTCCTGACGACGAAGACGAGGAGGTCCTATTATAACATATATATACGTATATTCGTACGGCCTCCATCGCGACAATAATCTTTCTCGGCCGTCTCCTCGAATTCCCCATCGTGTCTATACGGGCGATTACCAACGGGACTTCGTAAAGATTTATATGCGAGAGAGTCTCGAGAGTCGCTACCACTTTTGTTACCCTGTCCATTTCACGTCTTATATTTTCCTTCACCGAGTTTCGTATCTCATATTTCTATCCCTTCTCCCTCTCCCTCTTACTCTTGATCAGTCTCTTTCTCACTATCGTTCTCTCTCTCTCACCCTCTCTCTTTCTCACTCTCTTACTCGTCATCTTCCTCATCAAAGTGAACCGACGTAATTTCTTGTACAAATTTGTCAAAGGCACCGAAATAGCTTGACTCTTTCGCGGTCGCGAGAAGAGCACGATGAGAAGTACCCTTTTATCGGGTTATAAATATCCCTCGCTCCAGGGCACAGGTTCGTTTCTGCACATTTCAACCATACACAGAACTTACACTCGCTTAAATATATACAGTAAAATTGTATGCGTGAAAGAAACTTTATTTTCGTTTGTGTAATACAAAGAGCGATAGGTGAAGTATTAATCATTCAAACGACAATGACGATCGAGAGAGATCCTGTCTTGGTATAGTCGCGAGGAAAATCGAAAGTGACAAGAGAGAATATAAAAATCTACTCGTATCTATGAGATATCCGACGCGTCTCGTGCAACGGCCCGAATGTCAAAAAATGCAACACGAGGAATCGTGCAAAATGCAATAACGCGAACTATCGGAAGATCTGCAGAAATTGCGCGACAAAAATGTCACGAGGAAGAGAAATAGGAAGGAATTTTTATCCAACGAAAGAAACCTCCGTAGATAGATCGATGGAATATCCAGTTATCTTGAAATATATAGATAATGCAAATATAAATATCGAGGACCACCGTCACCGAGTGAAAAAGTATACGAAAAACCCAAAAAGTTTCCAAGTATCCCTGCACGAGATGGGAGAGGTAAAAGCTTTTGCGAACACCGAATGCTCGTTGGCGAAACAAAAGTACAGAATAATGTATACACGGTAACGGTATGGAATAAGAGAGAACTCGGACGAGTTTTCGCGAACCCGAGACTCTTGGTGTTGGGGACAGTGAAATAGAGAGAGAGAGAGAGAGAGAGAGAGAGGAAGAAAGAAAAAGAACTTATATATAGCGAGTAGGGCACACGTAGTACGAGATATTGAATTGAAAAGGGGCGAGTATGATCGTGGCATATATGCTCATTGTATCTTCCCTCTGTTATTCTCTTGCGGCGAAGTGAGCACATACAGTGCACTCGAGTTTTCCATAGCCACTCCAGCATTTCCATTCGTCTGTCGCTCGAGGGTGAACGTCTTCCCGTAAATCGCAAGTTTTTTTTCCCTTTTTGTTGTATCCTTTAATGAATTAGTTTCGATGCGCGATCGGTAAAGAAATAAGATATACGGAGGATTCTCTCGAGGGTACGATTATTATTTATCTCCGGTATCGAGGAGGAAGCTGCCGTCGGGAGATATGTATCGAGGAAAATATATATGTACCATTAATTCTTCCATTCAGACGTTGATCCGCGAGGAGAAGACGCTAGATGAGTTCGATCTCGAGGAAAGAGGCGGTAAGAAAGGAAAAGGGATGGCTACATTATGGAAGCTCACCTCGGCGTCTTCTCGAGAGCTTTTCATTCGATCATTGAAGACATATCGAACAAGTCGGCGTAATCAGTAGGAGCGAGAACTCCCGGGACTCATCTCGGAGGCGAGAAAATTCTCGGTGGTTCTATATATTCAATGAGATAAATATAGTAGACTAGCTCCTCGTCGACCAGGATCGTGAAACGGAAAGGCTTGACAGGTTAGCACTACAGGAAACTGGGCAACTTTCCCTTGGATCGATCTACCCGTATAGTCCCTTTCTTTTTCCGTCTCTCTCACCTCGCGCCACTCTTTCTCGCTTACTATGACGACCGTGGACGCTATCGAGAATTTCACAATTTCCGTCACCTCGTATCCGACCATTTCCGTCGTCCAGCCTTTCGTTCCCTCTAACCCCGCGGGGTATTTTTCGATCTCGTTTCCCTTCTCGCCCACTCACCTTTAAAATAACAGTCAGCTTTCTTCCACTCGAACGATCTTCCTCAATTTCTATGCGCATTTTGTATTCTCGTGGTAATTTCCATCGTTTACACGAAAATATTTCACGAAAAGAAAAATAAAATATAAAATAAGATGAAAAACGAAAAGTAATTCTATTTTACGAGTTTCATCTCCCATATACATAAACCCTATATTGTATTACGTTACGTGGAGAAAAAACGGGAAGATGACAGATATATATATATATATATATTGATAAACCATAAAACCGGCAAGTGTGGCAAACACCGTTTGTACACATATTCTCTTCTGTTCCATAAAAGCTGGAACATCGCATATACATATACACACTCTCCAATATTCACACTCGATCAGGCGTGCACGACTGCCTGCATACAAATTCAAATAGCTCCGAGAACTTTACGGGATAGAAGGTGACGAGAGTCGATGATTTCCATTCGGATAGCACGCCAAGAAAATACGAGAAAAAAGATTCGATCGGTCGGTGGGGCAAAGGATATGCGGAGCGGGGAGGAGGGGGAGCGAAAGCTCGTGGAAAAAAAAGAAAACTCATATTAGCGATTTTCCTTTTCTCCCTGAAACAAAGTTTTCGCGGTGAGGATTTAACGACGTGTGGCTTTATTTCCGGTTTCAGGCTGGACTTTGCTGGATACGACGAGTGTCTCATCCTAAGCCAAAGCGGAAGAGGGAGGAGACGTGGAAATTATGGGAAAGGGCGATAAGAGAGGTATCGCGCAGCGCAGCGATGGTGGTAAGTCTTCGAGCTTAGATTGCTCGTGTGTATCTGTGCAGCTGTATTCGCATGCATCTTTGGGTTATTATTTTATTATCCTCCCTCAAACATCCCAACCCCTTTCTCTCGTGACAACGGTACGTATCTGTAACAACGGCAGGCGTGCAGCCACTGTCATCGTACTTACTACGAGAGACGTGCGATTATTTCTCATTGCTTCTACACACTTGTGACTGCGTATCGCGACGTCCCAGAACGCCCAACGTATATATAACCCTCTATATAAAGGATGTTTCGCATACAGTGGATATATTTTTGGTTAAAGAAATTTGTTCTAGTCGATCAGGGTTAAATAAAAAATTGAAAAGGACTTCAACATCCTACACGAGTACTTATTTATTTATAATTATTTCCTTGCAGTCAATTTTGGCGTGGACAACTTGTCAAAATTTATTATGTTAAAAAATTACTCCATTTTATGAGGAAAGTGCAGTTATATTCGCATGAATCTTTGGGTTATTTTTGTATTACCCTCCCTCAAACATCCCAATCCTGTCCTCTCGTGACAACGGTACGTATCTGTAACAAGGGCAGGTGCGCAGCTACTATCTTCGTACTATGAAAGACGTGCGATTATATCTCACTCTTTTTACACAGTTGCGACTACGTATCGCGATGCACCAGAACGCCCAAACGTATATTATAACCCTCTATATAAAGGATGTTTCGCATAAAGTGGATATATTTTTAATTAAAGAAATTTTTCTAGTCGACCAGGGTAAAATCAAAAATTGAAAAGGACTTCGACATCCTACAGGAGTACTTATTTGTTTATAATTATTTTCTTGCAGTCAATTTTGGCATGGACACCTTGTTAAAATTGATTATGCCAAAAAATTTCTGTATTTTATGAGCAAAGTGCACTTATATTCGCATGCATCTTTGGGTTATTATTTTATTACCCTCCATCAAACATCCCAATTGTGTACTTTCGTGAGAACGGTACGTATCTGTAATAAGGGCAGGCGTGCAGCCACTGTCATAGTACTTACTACGAGAGACGTGCGATTATTTCTCATTGCTTCTACACACTTGCGACTGCGTATCGTGACGTCCCAGAACGCCCAAACGTATATTATAACCCTCTATATAAAGCATGTTTAGCATAAAGTGGGCATATTTTTGATTGAAGAAATTGTTTGTAGTTGATTGGGGTTAAATAAAAAATTGAAAAGGACTTCGACATTCTACAGGATTATTTATTTATTCATAATTATTTTCTTGCAGTCAACCTTGGCAAGGGAAACATGTCAAAATTAATTACACCCACAAATTTCTCCACTTAAGAGGAATGCTTTATACATCTATGTAAATATTGATACATGCTCCGGGTACTCATTACTCAGGATTACTCATTTATTCATAATTATTTTCTTGGAGTCAATGTTGACATGGGAAGCGTTTCAAAATTGATTACGTCCAAAAATTGCTCCATTTTATGAGGAATGCCTTTAATACGTCTATGTAAATGTTGGCACATGCTTTGTATTGTTACAGTACATAGCATCGTCCGTATATCTGGTATAGAAACGACCGTGGTGTGTCACATCGGTCCTGCTTCCTAGCTAACTCTAGAGCAAGGGTATGTGTGTGCGTGTGTGCGCGTGTGTTTGTGTGTGTGTGTGTGTGTGTGTGTGTGTGTGTGTGTGTGTGTGTGTGCTTGTGCGCGTGCGCGTGCGCGTGCGCGTGCGTGAGAGAGAGAGAGGGAGAGAGAGAGAGAGAGAGAGAGCTTCAACTCGGTCTCATCCCTTGGCACACGCGCTCCCGCGTTTATTAAGACTGCCCTGGCGTTATTGCATTTCCCACTGGCATGGATGAAAGAGCGGGAATATCTCCGTGTGTGTTTCACACGTGTGTTCGTTCACGGTTGCCAATTTCTCGCTTCCATAAGGAAATAACCATCCTCGCGCGAATAACTACGTATGTCTAACTCATAGGGTAGGTATATGTTCTACAGCTCGACATGCGCGCTATGGAATAATACTATTTGTATGAAATTGCTTTTGGGAAATCGACGATTCTTATTTTACTCGCAATAGCGTTGAGACCGTGTTTTCAAGCGATTCGAATTTAGTAATACATTTGTTCCTACTTTCCAGACAGCTGTTACTAAACAAGGGATGAAAAGTTCATTGAAAGTCAATCATATATAAACTGTGTCTATAATAATTTCGAATAATGTTTTAAGGCGTTTTTTAAAAGTTTACAGAAATGTCGAATGCGATTGGGATGATTAGTCGAATCGATAGTAGAATAGATCGAATTATCTTCGACACTCCGGAGACTTTGTATGATTGGAGTCGAGCTTCGCGTAATAAGGCTCGAGTGGAGCGGAGACGGGGATTTTATCAAGTCCGTAGACGAAAGAAAAGCGGCTTTGAAAGAGTGGCTTTCCTTGTTTCCTCATCCGGACTACAGCGGCTAATACCTCGTTGTACTTTACTTCTCTCTACACTTCCCTATAGCTAGATACATACAGACAGATATATATAACTATGCACCGCACCATATATGTTCATAAACGTTTGTCTACCGAAGGATCGATCGGGATGGAAATCCGTTTGTGTTTGCGAACACAAGCGTTTTCTCGCTCCCTATCTCAAGAGTCTGGAGCACGAGAAACAACAGAATCAGGAATAGATGATCTAACACACGCTCTCAAGCGCAGACAGAAACGCACACACGATGTTCCCGCCGGGTACATCATCCTGCTCGCGAGGGCAAACATTGCTCTCGGCGGAATTCGAATCCGTGCGTAACGCAGCCTCTATGCGCGATATATAGACAACTGATATCCTATTGTACATTGGTCCTTGGTCTTTGTGAAGTTTGCGACTTGCCTAGTACTGTATGATCCAGAATTGACATCAGGCTTTTGATACGATCAGAGCTTCCATGGGATAAGAGGAATCCTGCCGGACTTTGATTACGTTGATTCGAGGTTAATTGCACTCGGTTGCGTTCCAATCTTCTTACAGTTACCAATCGTTTAAATCGACTATTTCGATCAAAATTGTTTGTTTATTGAAGAGAATAAGAATTTAATGAAATTAAAGTAGACAAAGCATTGTTTTATATTAAAAAGAAAACATTAAGGGAAAATAAAGATTGTAATGATTCAAATGAAAGAAAATATCGTGAATAGGGAATTTAAATTTGGTAATTATTTTTTGGTATACAATCAGGTCGGTCGATATTGAAAACTCTTCGGTCACGCCCAAGTACGAGAAGCGACGATTATAATTCAATAAAAATAAAGAATGGAGCTTGTAGAATCGTCGGAAGAAATTAGAAAAGAATGTTGGAAAGTTTGGTAAAAGATTGATGAAACTTGGAATATCGAGCAGTTTGAGACTTTCGTGGTATCTTGCTTGTTTTTTCATCCCTCGTTCCCCATTCTCGAGTTCGTGTTAAGCAGCGTCGCAAGAAGTTGTGTTTGAGTCTTGATCGTGGCCCGTTCGAGTTTCGCCAATCGTTGGCTTGCCTCGAGAGAACGAGAGATAATCGCCGGATTTGCAACGTTTTCGTACGGATAGCGATGGAGTTTCGTGGGTGAGTTTTTCTCCTCGAAGCCGCGGGCTGTGGGTGCGAGAGCAACGGGAAGCTTTCATGAGTAACGAGGCCATTCAACGGTAAGAGCCATGACGAACGTTCCTCGCGCAATCAACGCCATTGTAACAGAAGGTCCGTTGAAGCGAATGGGAAAATCATTTCCCTCGTCGATATGTACAAAACATTTGTTGGTCAGCGAGTGGAAAATGGCCAAATTTACAGGCCAAATCGCGAGTGGCACGTTGTTAAAAAATTTAATTGGGAAATTTAATCGCCGATCGCTCAAATGGGATTACACATTTGTGGTTTATTGAGATATACACTTGTACATTCACGATAAATACTTTTACTATAATACATTGCCCGTCGCCTCTCGTCGTGGCAAAAACGTCTCTATATCACAAAGAAAATGAGAAAAAAGCATCTTCTAATTAATATTAATAAAAAAAAACAATAATTAATATATAACATACTGAGGTGATTAAGTCCCTTACATTAGTCGGTTTACAGTAATCGATCTGTTCGGGCATTTTTCGATAAAAATAATCAAGCACGCACGCGATCTCTCCTACAGTACAGAGATACAAAAAAGGTTTTCCCTATAATTTATTTATCATTTATTTTCTGCGTAATATATAATTCATTTTTGAATATCGCGATAAATGATTGTCATCATTGATCGGTTAAAAAACTAAGATAAAAGTGAAAAAATATACTTTTTCTTTACAGTAATTAAACGATTATTCACTCGGATTTGAGAATTATTACAGACAATTGATTATTAAAAATATTATAGCTCCAAAAGGATTTTTGCAACAAACATTCGACCAAGGTGCGTGCATAAACAACATTACGGCAGGGTTAATAGTCTAACGCATTAATTGATTAATATTCGGCGAGAGCGATTGTGGCATGCGAAGGTGCTTTCCAGTTGTCGGCTTAATTTTTTAATCTATTTTACCAAAAACTCGTTTAGTATCCTTCGTTCGCCGCGTCGGCAGCTGCGTAGAATCTAACGACTTCGGCCCTTGCTGCGTCCTTCAGTGAACTTCGGCAAGGGTTAGGATCCCAGTTGACACCTGGACATCCCATGGACTCGAAACACGATGTGATTCGGTTGCTTCCAGGACAGCATTGAACGATCGCCCATACGCAAGCACCGGGACTCTTGATCGGTGGGTTTGGAGTAGGTGGTGCTGGAAAGTGTTGCGCCACCAACCCTGGACGATTAGGGGTTAAGCCCTGTCACAAGAAATTTTCGTTAGGTATATAACACGATTCATCACTGTGTCACGAAGGATTTCGAAGCTTAGGATTTGCTCTCCATCCCTTGTGCAAAACAAAAAGCTGAGCTCACCCATGAATGCTTTTGATAACTTCGTGATTGAATCGTTTAAATTGAATAATAACACGTAACGAGAAGAGTTATGACAAAATAACGTAGGAATTGTTTGGACATGTTGACAAGAAATTGTTGAAAGGAAGATTAAACGATGAATGGAAAGTTCTTGGTAAAGTGGAGATTGAGAACTAACTGAAATTAGAATAATGGCCTAAATGAGGATATTCCAGTAGCAATTATTCACGAGATCTCTGTGACTAATGGGAGAAATATAGTGGATTATGAATTTTTATAATGCGGAGGTTGGGAGTAACGAGATCCGATGACAAATCGACCTAGGGTTCTATATAAGAAATTCCTGACAGTGGCTGAGGGTAGTCAGAATTCCCGTAATGCAATTTATCGTTATGTCATCGGGATGCCATGTGTAATCAACCATCGGTACGCCTACATTCTGCTGAGTCTTGTTCCAACAGCTTTTACACATAATAACCCTATACGCTTACGAGCATGCATACATAGCGAAGTAAACCACAGAAGGTAATTCCACATTCTAAACCAAACGGAACGACGAACAGTCGCCCTGAACCAGTTCGGATAGTCCAACGTTTCTCTCGTGTAGTTATGTACCCACGAAGTGTGTAAACCACCGTGTGTAATTGCACATTCTAAACTCAACTGAATGTGAACCAGGTTTGTCTCAACATCGAGCGAGGATCTCCGTTGCTATGGCTAATCGGAGAGACGGAGAGAACGATGACACGGTGAATCATTAAGACCGGACGAATTTGTATTCTTTGTGTATAAAGGTAAATGTGTGTACACCTAATGTCACACACACACATATATATGTATACAAATAAAGGCGAAATTTAAAGGAGCAATTCGAGTCATACTAAAACGAAAATCGAAAGGCAGGCTTTCGCCACGGTCGTAATTCGAGACGAATCTGCAATAGCTCGCTCTGAGCACCGACTACCTTTCCTCCTTCGAATCTACTCGACAGCATTGACTTTGGTTCTGCTTCTACGACTTTCACCATACGGTACCAAGCCAATTGAGAAGGTTGATGCGCTTTGCGAGAAGGAGCGAGACTAGGAAACGAGGTAAGTTACGAGAATTGCGGTTGACGAAGGTGTAATATACGTATAGAGTCCAAAATGAATGAAGCGAAATCCTGGAGGAGTAGATTTAATCCTTGTATACTTGGGAATTGTGTATATCGTAGCGACGTAGCAATGAATATCGTCAGGATTCCTAGAAATTGTGCACGTACCATGGCAAATTCACCCAAAGTTCTCCCAAAGCATTGTCACGAAACACTCTCGTTAAGTTATGACTATTTTGGTTTCTTCGAAGATCGGTGAGTGTATGAAAGAGGAATGGATGGAGCGAACAAAGGATAGCCTTACCGAAACTCCGATATCGTTGTCGAAACCACCCCTTGAGTTGAACGACGGTATAAAAGGTGAGGGTGCGGGCGTTGTTCCACTTCGTGAAGAACCACGATTTCGCGATGCATCATTCTGGTGCAGTATTATCGTAGCTCTTACGGGAAGCGAGCTCAGTCTCGCGTGCTCGCGTCTTCTCCACTCTATTTCGTCGTGACTGCCTCTGTCACTTTCGCCTCGTAGCCGAGTATTCAACCTACGTGATAACAGTAAAAGAGCATCACGATATAGAATATTCGTCGCTGGAACGATCTTTACGCGTTAAATTATGAACGGCTCACCGCACGCCTTGAGCTACGTTGTGTACTCAAAGAGTGCGGTTTCCGCCACTTTGGGAATAAACATAGCCGGAGTCTTCTACTTTCTCCTAGATATTCTCGCCTCGGGAGCAAAAGTGCCTCGGAAAATAGCGAACAAAGAACGAAAGCGTGCAAGATTTAACAAAGGAACGTCCGTGAACTATAGTTTTCCGGCGTTTTTCAACGATTTCAGGCTAGCTTCGTGGTGGTTGAATCTTTACTGGGAAATTGCGTTGGTGACGAGACGAAAGTTTCTGGGGTGAGGGTTTTCAACAAAATCTGAGAATAGAAATGTATCTTCGAGGTAACGGTGTAACAGTTTCAATTTATAACTACGTGGAGGCAACGAGGTATGGAAACAAGTGTGCACACTAACCCTCTGTATTCATGGTGCGGTAGTCGGCGTCCATTGTTCCTCGATTTTCTCTCGTTTTCCGATCTCTCTTTCTCCCTTTCTATTCGTTCCCTTTCGCGCTCTTCGTGTCTCCTTCTCCATTCGCTTTCACGATTTCGCACAGCAGTGCTCATTGTTCTCTCTTCGTGTCTGCGAAGCTCCTCGGCTTCTCGATCGCGCACTTCACCAGTTGCATCGTATACGCGTTGACCCGTTGCTGGACGATGGGATGGGACAGATTCCTGCCAGGACCTTCCTTGTCCTCCCGATTGGGGCCTTAGATTATCCATGTCCCTTCGCATAGCTGCTTCCAGACGTTTCCTCTCCTCCTCGCGTTTTCTGGACTCGGTGTTTCGATACGCAGCTTCTCTCCTCCGTTCTTCCTCCTGCAGGAACCGTTGATTCGCTTCTCTTCGACGCTCTTCCTCAAGTCTCTCTTGTCTTCGTTGGACCTCTAGGAGATCAGCTTGCGATTGGTGCTGGCTAAAACCCGTTGGTGCCGAGGGACCATGAATTCTCCTATCGCCAGTTCTGGCGGGCGGTTGTCTGTTATGTTCCCACAGTCTCGCAGCTTCTAGCGTACGTCTTTGCTCCTCCAGATCTCTGTTTCTTTGCAACGCCGTCGTAGCACCGCTATTGTTTCTTCTCGGCACGTTCACCGGCTGATTTCTCCTCACGTATTCTTGAAGCTTTCGCTCTTCTTCCGTTCGACGTCTTCGTTCCTCTTCCATAGCACGATTGTCAGAACGATCTCTTATTCGTGGTTCCTCCATCTGACGTCTCCTCTCCTCTTCGGCAGTTTGATCTCGTCTTCGCTGCTCCTCCATTTGCCTCCTTCTATTATCCTCGTCCTCTTGCTGTTGCTTTCTTCGAAGTTCCTCCATTTGGCGACTCCTTTCCTCTTCATCAGGCTGTCTCCTCCGTTGCTCCTCCATCTGTTGCCGCCGTTGCTCCTCTTCCATCTGCATCCTTCGCTGCTCCCCCATCTGCCTCCTACGTTCATCTTCTTTGTTTCTTCGTGATTGTTCTTCAGGCCTACGACGCTCGCCAGTTCTCTTCGGATAGATCGGATGATTTCTCGCTATGTACTCCTGCAACTTTCGTTTCTCAGCCTCTTCTGCCAGTTGACTTGCAAACATGTTGCCAGCCCTACTAGTCGATTCTGGTCGCGTCAGGGACGATGGTGGATCCTGACGATTACGTTGGTCTTCGAGTCTCCTTCGTTTCTCTTCCTCTTCTTGGCGTCTTCTGTGCCACTCTCTGCGTCTCTCCTCTACCTCCTGTCGTCTCAAATTCGAAGGATCACGATTTCTTCTCTCCTCTTCTTCCAAATTACGTTTCGCTTCTTCCTCCTGTCGTCTTCTTATTTCCTCGATTCTTCTCGGATCTTCCTGCCCCTCGCGTCTTGAATTCTCTTGTCGCCTTCTTTGCTCTTCGATTCTTTGCCGCTCTCTTTGTTCCTGCTCCAACTGCCTCCCGTATTGCTCGCGAATATTTTCGATTTCGGAATTTGCCTCGCCCGTTCTAGAAGGGTGATCTTGACGAGAACGCCCATAATCACGTCTCCTCTCCAATTCTTCTTGTCTTCTTCTTTCGTATTCCCGTCGTCTCTTCTCAATCTCGGCTTGTCTTAGTTTATTCATCTGAGCGTCTCGCTCAAAGTCATCCTCGCTTATACCATCATCTTCCCCGAAGCCCCAAAGATTCTGATCGTTTTGATTTCCGTCATTGTCATCCCCTTGTTTTTCGGGAAGTTGGATCCAAAGTAATTTACGACCAGACATATTATTCGAATTTTCTGTCCGTACGAATGAATCCGATGAATCTTCGTTGTCGTCAGCACTTCTTTTCAGTCTCAAATTTCTATTACTCTTAGAGTCCTTTAAAGGAATCGATCCAACGACTTCAGCGCTAGTACCATTTGTGCTAGGGCCAAGATCACCACGTTCCGGAAGTGTCTCTACGTCCGTCCGTCCCTCCTGATGTTTGTCGATCTCAAGTGCCGGATCTATGTCAGCTCGGTTCCATCGTCTTGTCGTAGGTTTCGGGCTAGTGCTCTCCTGTTTCTTGAGCTTCAGGAGCTCGTCCATTTCCTCGTAAATTTCCCCCGACGGTGGCTCGTCCTCCTCCAAGTCGAGAACTATCGGTGTGACGCGAAGCAGTATGGGCTCCGTTGATTCTCTATAGACGGGATCTTGATACTTGTGCGAATTATCAAAGTCGATGTCTTCCACGCCGGGTCCGCTAGATCGTTTCTCTCTCTCGGACGCTTCGAGACCCTCGCAGCCAACTTGCAATTCGGGCACGCCCCCGACAGCAAAAGCTTCGTCTTTCCGGCTGGCCTTGATCTTCCTATTGGACTGTCGATGCGACTCTGGAACCTTGTGACGACGCGGTGGCTGTTGGAATATCGTTGGTAGCGGGGCCTTACCAGACTCTAATGATTTCAATTTCCAAAGAATTTCTTCTGTTATCGCTTTCTTCGGTATTTTGCTCTTCGTCACGATGGTCGCAACTGATTGCTTCTCATTGCCATGTGGCACGAGCAGAGAATTTTCCCGATGGAGATCAAGCTTGTACACCTCCACGGAGCCTGGTCCTTGATCTTGGAACGTGTCCTCCACCAAAAAACGATCTTCCCCCGAGGCGGAGGAAATTTTCGAGAATTCAGGAACACCCAGATGCGAAACTGGAGATCCGGTAGCATTCTTCACAATGTCATCCTGAATGTCCCATTCTCCAGAGGATCGCGGTACGATATCCAGATTTTGAAACACGGAGTCTTTCCGGCCCGTTTGAAAATCATCGACATCAAGTTTGCTCGAACCAGGGGGTTGTCCATTGTGCGATGATTCTGTAAACGTGTTGTGTGAGTAACATGGAACAACTTTATGGTATTTTCCGCAATCAAACAGTCTTATCGAAGACAAACATCCAGTCTTATAACAGCAGGAACTTTAGGTCAGTTTGATCTCATTGCTAAAATAAGATGGCGTTTTTTTAATCACATTAACAGGTCAATACCCAATATTGTGGTCGGATCCGGCTTGTATTTCAACCAGTTGGGGTAGCCACGAGGTCCTTGGGCAACGTCCCTCCTGTACGGTGACTGTTGAGGGGAGTATTGATCGTCGGGAGGGAGGGATGCTGCTCCTACCACGCCCGTAAGCCAGTACATGGCCAGAGCCACTGTTATTCCTGCTGGTCCCACCATCCTTCTGCAGAATACAAATTTTATTTTTTACAGTTATGTTTTCGTCAATCATTATTATTATCATCAATAATAAACAATGAAAAATGCTAACGACTATTTTATTTCACACATTTTTTACATTCCATACATTCTGTCTCGTTATTATTAAACTCAAAAACTAGTGGTATTCCAGAAGAAATTAAAAGAATATAGTTTTGTTTATTTCAGTTCGGAAATAAAAAATTTAAGACTGAATTAATCATGATTAATTATACGGCGAGGCTTGAATAAAAAATATATAAACACGATTGTCAATTATAGAGAGGGTTACTAATGTCGCATGTCGCTTCGTGCATCTGGCTTTCAGCGTCATGCAAGCCACGTGGTCGTCTTCGATCGACGAGATCGTCGAGCTCTATTATTAGCGTGGCGTATTTTCCGGGTAGAGGAAAATACGCCACGATAGCAGAGAGTGTCAACGGGCCAAGGTTCCCGGCGCGCGAAAAACTCTATATCATTTCGCGATTACGACCTTCTCGACTCTCGTTACGTCACCTGCCTGCTCAAAGTCAAGCACGATCTTCCGAACCTATCGAGCAAGCGCAACGAGAGCAAGTCTCGTATTGAAATCAAGATTGAAATACCAGATTGATTCGATACGTAGGACAGAATATGAACAACGGAAGGAAAAAAAAAGAAGAATCACGACGAATTGAAGGTCGTTGAATCGATCCAAACGCTTGAAAGTCAAGGCACGTTGGGGCAATGGCGGCTTGGAGGAGTTGAACCGAGAGCGAAGGGATGAGATCACGGAAGAAGCAGGGGGATCGAGGGCTCGTGCAATGGGTGAGTGGGTGTGCGAGGACAGGGCGGGGCGGGAAGGGGAGAAAGGTGGGGCAAGAGGACTGAAGTATTTCGAACTTTAGCGTGTGACACTCGAGCAGTTGAAGGAGGGGTTTGGGGGGGGGGCGATATTCCAGGTTCGAGGATCCGCGAGAGGGTTGCGCACATGAACTAGGGGTAGGTGTACGAGACGACCGACTTGGTTGGGCTTTTACATTCGCCCTCCGGAAGTACATACACAATATAACCGCGGGGGTCCTTGGTAATTATATATAGATATATAGATGTGCGATGAGATCGGAAAGTTGATGAGGCTCCCGGCGAGAGGGAGAGTTTATAGTCGCGGACTCGCGCGCGTACACCGCACTCGAAGATCGAGTGATCTTGACACACTGCCGATGCCAGGAGAACGTCACCCAGCTAAATGGCCCGAGTCCCTCGCTCTATCATGATCATCCGTCTCTCTCTCTCTCTGACTCTCTCACACTCCGGCTGTTATGTACCAGTATACACAGACCTAGCTCGCATATTGCTTGTCCATAGCTTCGCACAAGCGCCACGTTTTACCATCGCATAGATCTCTCGTCTGAAAGTGTTTCTTTAAAAAAAAAAAGAAAAAAAGCAAAGAAAACAAATTTGCTTGCGTAGTTCCTCGTAGATCGTCTCTATCGAAAGAAATACGTGTCGCGAATTAAAACGTAATACGCGTTTATTACATCGTAGCCGGGACTCCTCGTGGCTTATTAACACACCCGCGTTTTATCCTCTCGCCGCGCCAAAGATTCAAAAAGACGCTCTCGCCAATTGACATCCGCGAACCCGGGAACTCGGTGTTGCGAGCTTCGGGTTTTAACGTCTTTTCGCCTCTTATACGATGCGAGCGAGCATGTCTTCCACGTAATTCCGTCAATTGCCAGCAATTTTCGAAACGTTCCAAGTCCTCGGAACTCCCTCCTTTTATTTTTCTAAATACATATCTCGAATGATTTATGCGCGTATCGAATCTCGGCTTCTCCAATGGCACGGTCGCATCAATTTTTTATCCTCGGGCTCTCGTTACATCGTTATTGGCTCATTTATCTCGAGCTCTTTGTCAACGCGTTCCTACAGTGACATCACTATTTTTTCTCTTTTAATGAGTCAAGTACAATAATACGTATTTACATATGGACACGCGCATATACATACATACATACATACATACATATATATATATGTAAGTACTATAAGAGCTATAGTAATAATATATAATAATATATAATAGATTAATATTAACAATAATAATATATTAAAATATTTAATATATTAATTAATATTAATTGATAATATTAATAACATTAATATATCAATATTATTAATATGAATAATATATTAAAATATTAATATATTAATTAATATTGATAATATTAGTAATTAATAATAATTAATAATATCAATAACTATTAATATGAATAATTATTAATATGAATAAGATATTAATATGTAGTATATATAGTAATAACTTATTATATAATATATTTATATAAGTATATAGGCTATCAGCGCTATAGGAACTACAGTAAAACTGTATTTGAATAGCGGCGATATACCTAGTGGTGTAATACCAAGCAGCTGCTAAGCTAGCCTGTTTACTTATTCGGAGTTTTAATTACTCGAATCGGGATATATTTTTCCGATAATATAAACACGCGAGAGTTCAGCGCCGTCCGCGATAGCCGCTATTTATACTCATCCCTCGACCCTATCCCGCCGGGAATTTTCCGTGCCAAGGGTGCTTCTCCGTTCATTCGCTTGTATTATGTACATAGAGCGAGAATATCATTATTATTATTATTATTATTATTATTATTACAACTACTTTATTATGTGCCCACACGTTATTCTCGATACGTGCTGTTCGACCATCCTGAAAGCGAGGGATAAAAAACGTGTCATGAACGAGTGAGGGGAGGAGCAATAAAAATCGTGCGGTAGAACAAGGGATGAAAATGGGAAATGAAGGTTTTTGCTTCTCGGATACGTGAGACGATAAATTTATGGGAAAAACGCGACTAGCGCGCACATCCATGAGCTGTACCGATGTTAAGCGCGTGGGTAGTATCCTATTTCTCTGGTAGCATCAATTTTCCAATGTTAAGGGATTCCCGCGGGCGAATAACGGAGGGATGCCGGTACGAGCTTTTTCATGTACGCGTTAACTCCGTGAAAGATTTAGTTATATTTCCTCGGTTTATAGTTGAATAGAAATCGGTAGACGATAAAGTGAATCATGACACGTAGCATCGTGATTTCATCGTCGATTCTTCGATATCGACGCTCGAGTATGAAATTTATCGCGCCATTATTTCACCGCGGCAATCTATTTATTATCGTCACGTTGTAACCACGAAATTCACGTTTTCTATTTTTATTTTATTTCGTGGCAATATGTCGTACCAATTATTTTGAGAAGGAAAAGGTTTCCTTGGGAAATACGGGTAAGAAATGTGTTGCTGCGACAGTGGCGAATACCCGGTGGGTCATTTTTCGTGGTACCCAAGATCGTTTAGATCCGGAATCGCACCTATACCAACGCGAGGGGCATCGTCGTACACATGCTCGGGTTATGTATCCAGGAACAACGCGGATGAGAAACCTGTTCCCGCTTTGGAGAAACCCGCGCCATGTTATATACATGGCGTCTCGACCTATTTCAAAATGATTAATTGCCGGCGCTGCCTATGGTTACACGGGAACGGAGATCGCGATAAGCTACATACTTGCGTTACATCACTGGCGAGACGGAGGATAACAAAAGAGTTACGAAGGTTATCAAATTTTCACGATAAAGATTGAGACGAGAATTAATTTTAATAAAATGATATTTATTTCGGTAAGGAATATTTATGTTGAATTAAATTGATCGGAGACGTGATTGATTTTTTTAGGTGCTTTATTACCAGACTTTGTTTAAAGCGTGATGTTCATAGCGAGGAATATATTTTATGATAAAGTGAGAGCATCGAGATGCTGCGAAAGGACGTATAGGTACAGCTCTGCCAGCGTTACTCTCTAGACGACTCGTCCTTTTTTGTTTTAAGTTCATGCGCACCTGGCGATCTCGTCACGTAATAACGCCCAGGCGGACTCGACTCTGTCCTCGCCTGAGTGACTGTGCTCTCTCGGTTTTCACGTCTCGTGTGTTTTGCGGCTTGCCTATTTCACTTCTCGACCCTTTTGTGTTAGCCGAGTCAACAGCTTGCCCTCCCAACGTTTCCCTTCCTCTTGGTCTTCGGCTTTCGTGTTGACAGGCGAAGGCGAAACTGCTTGCAGAGACGATAACGAGAGGGACTTCACATTCGGTCCCATGGAGACTTAACAGACCGCTGATATGACTGCGCACCCGGTTTGTAATTAAATTTCACGGGGGTTCTAGCCTTGAGTTTGACGAAGAGAGAGAGAGAGAGAGAGCGAGAGAGAGCGAGAGAGAGAGAGAGAGAGAGAGTTTTCATCTCATGGTCCGCGTCATCACTGCCCTGGCCACCTTATGAAATGTATTTCGCACAAAAGAAACGTTCTTGGGCGACAGAATTTGATAACCAGAATTTACTGCAATCTTAAGGCGAGACGCTAAAATTAGAATATTTCAGAAAGGAACAATGTTCGAGGTTTTCGTAATTTTAATTTTAAACAACGCAGGGCAAATAGCATCGCGAACAATGCACAAATATATTTCTTTAATTTGAATTTTGTGAAATGTTTTTACACCATCTACATCATTGAAGCAACGATTTAAAACACCTTGACAACGCTGAGAGCTGAACAGATTTACAGCCTCGTTCGGTCTCGTTTGTACGTTCTTTATTTATTATATCTACCCGTAGCGAATAACCACCCGAGGGAATAGACGTTTTATCCCCTCGCGTGATTTTCTCAACTGGAAAGTATATAAAGAGAGAAAATTCGCGGCGTACCTTCGGGCAAACGGAAAAAACTATCGATTTCCTGCAGGCGTCGAAGACAAAAAAAGGGTCGGCTATGCGGTCAGAAGAGCTCGCGGGACGAAGCAAACGGGTTAAAGCACTGTTTGAGAAGTACAGAGAAAGAACGAGAGAAAAAAAGAAAAACCGTGATCTACGAATCGAGGTTAATTACTTTTTGCCCCGTAGCACTAACGAGCCTCACTCTTCTCTTATAACGCCTATATCCTATATGCTCTATATTCTCTCCACTTCCGCCCTCCTTTTTCCCTCTCTCCGTTCTCCTTCTGCCTCTCCTGTCGTCCCCTTTCCTGTGTAATCGTAACATCGTTGCAAAGGCTATTGGATTCCATGCTCCGAAACGCCAGAGAGAGATAGAGAGAGAGAAAGAGAGGAACCACCCTTGCTATAGAGCCGTGTGATTCTCGTAGGGCGAATTGAAGAGGCTCGATTGTATATGTAGGTCTATCGTGGAGCGCACCTACTGTAGTCCCTCCATTTTATACGACTGGGCATGGAAGCGCGCAGTCACACTAACAACACACTTGTACACTTTAATCCACTTCCGGTTAACCCGACGACTTGGAACTGTCGGGAAATCGCCCAACGGCAAATTATTTCCCGTTCGTAAGGGCAGACGGAAAGGGTGTTTCATGGGGGAGGGGGAGGGGGCCGATAAGGTACTTCCCTAATCCTCATCTTCCCTCGTACACTCGGGATATGTGTATCTCTTCATCTGTAGCTGTTCCAAGAAGGGTAAGAGTGAATGATAGTCAATATACTTTTCCGAAGGGCAATATTCCATCAGTTAGGCGTTGCACGTGCCGATTTATAGAAAGCGCTCCTGGCGATAATTTTCGGCAGTTTTAAGGGTTTGATCGCATTTTGATAATCCGTGAACCTTCTGTATCGCTATTAATGATTATCTCTCGCAGTGAAATATTATTGAAAAACATTGAATAGGAAAGTATTTATCTCTTTAACATATGTAATCATCAATCAATTATGAATTAATATCGTTTCGACAATCATCAATCAGGCATTAACTATTATTGGCTTTAATTAGAAATTTGTCGAGAGGTAAATTAAGAGCGTAGTAGTAATCTAGAAGATTTTAATTATTTCGTAACAAATACTGAAGCTCTTGGCTGAGTATTGAAAATTTTCAGTATTTCCATTTTGTTTGTACGATAGGAATAAAATCGCGAAAAGAAATAACGCGTATTTGATGTTTTCTGGGAAAGTGTGTACATTGACTATTGGAAAAGTCTCGTGCAATTTTCTACAGGTTTTTAGTAGTCGATTTTAATCCCCTTGAAATGCCCAAAGTGGAACATTGCGGTGGAGTATGTTTTGAGAGAATATGGACAAAAGAGGGAGAATGATATAAAGAAGGGAGAGAGCGGAATGGAAATGCTGCAGGAGCTTTTCTACTTCTGGTGGTCTGCCAGCGGGTCTTCTTGTGCCCTATGGACGCTTTCTTCTTTCAGGACGTCGTGTGCGAAGCGATCCACACGAGTACGGACCAATACCGTTGAGGAAGGCAAATTTGCATAGACGTGGTATATTGTATAGTTCTTGGGGAACGGTAGTCGAGGGGAGAGGGAGAAAGTGGTGGGCATGGGTAGAATTCGAGACGAGAGATTCTCTTGGGTTTCTAGCGATATGTATGAAACGAGAGCGACGGAGAGAAGAGCGAGAGGGAGAGAGCAGAAGAAAGAGGGAAAGAGTAAGAAAATGGGTTCTGATACTCTGGGTCGACCGCGTTGCGGAACTTCGCCAGCAGAATTGTCCGTTCTCGTTCCGACACTACTGAGATACGCGTTCATCTCATGTATACACTATAGCATGATATACAGCTATGCTAATTCTACTCTATTTCGTCTGTTTCCATTCTACTGTTTGCACGGATGGATTGCACTTCCATGCAATATTTCGATCCGGTTTTCATGAAAAATTGAACGATGTTCGCTGTACATTCCACTCCCTTGATTAACGTAACGCAACAATCAAGATTCGATATTAAAATTCTCCCATTAACAAAATTAAATTTTAAATAACAATAAAATATTATTTCCCAATGTTCTAATTCTATTTTTAATAATCTCAGATTACACGTTTCTCTCCCCCTTTTCCTACTTAGATAGAATTACGCGTTTGTCTTACTCGACGATTGTAATACGAAAATTTATTCGCATTTCGTACCGCGAAAGAAGAATGAACAAGAATGAAAATCGTCTCGAGAAAAAGGACGAAGAGGTGAAGATGGAGAAGTAAGAAAGAGTCAAAGGCCGTGCTCTCGCGAATGGAACTTATAAAATATGTCACGAAGAAGGACGACAGTGGACCATTGAGATTTTATCGCTATCCAGCAGGAAATTACTCTCGTCGTCCAATTAATTATCCTCTTGCTCACTAACACTTTTTCGTATCGTACTTCAGATATGTATACATACACTGACCTATATTCATTCATGTAATAAACAAAATTCGCCACTACTGTGTACGAGAATTAAGGGGTAGCTGAGGGGGTGGGGGAGGATTATAACTGCATGTCCCATTGGAAAAGGATAAACATATAACGGGTGTATGACTTAATTAGCGACGAGACATGGTAATATATATATAACATGTGTATGTGGGTGTGCAAGTTGCTTTTTAACAAGACTTGTTCTCTCTCTCTCTCTCTCTCTCTCTCTCTCTCTCTCTTTGTCTGTGCACGACAGAGACATAAACCGGAGAAACGTCGCGCGATGAAATTAGCTCAAGTGCATCAAACGAAAGTTTTTCGAGTTTCTGTCTCTCGTCCTTTTTACCCAACATTCTTAGTTTCAGAGGCTCGCACGCGAACCTAGCTAATGTAAAGCCATTACGAGCATTCCTTTTCTTAATCGCATTATGAAGAGAACAGACATTTCTTTGCACTTTCGAGTGACAATGCTAAGTAATTAATGAATATTGATATTAATCCTTTTTGCATTAAGATCTCCATTAAAATCGAGTAATATCGAGTAATAAGCCAGATAATAAAATGTAATTTTTTAATTCTTATTTCCGAACGAAATACAAAGAAAGAACAAATAACGAAAAGAGTAGAAATTTTTTATGATTTTCTAATATTGATTTTATTACAAGATGAATGTGTTTCGCTCTATTTTTGACGTCAAACGTTAATGAATATTCATTTTATAACATGGAAATGTTGCTACTCGTACACGCGCGCGAATACATCGATGTTGCCCTGGACGTTATCATGTTAGTTGCGTGCAAGCGAGCAAAATAATTGGAGTTCGCTCTCGCGAGCCTCTCTCTCTCTCTCTCTCTCTCTCTCTCTCTGGGCGTGCGTATGTCAGCGATGAGCTAGTGAATAAAATAGCAAGATGAGACTGTATGCACGTGTTCGGAGAGCCGATACCTTCCGTTTCCATGCGAACGTATGTACAACGTGCGTATCCCTTCCGTACGAGTTTGGCCCGTGGCGCAACTTCGGGCTACAATATATTCACCGTCGCGAGGGTCGAATTTTGCCAGATTGAGCGCAAACCTGGCCTCTTCATACACGCACGCATATCTACCAACCCCTTTTGCCAATCTGCAATTACGCGCTCTCGTGACCCTTTTGCGGGAGAGATGTGCGAGCGCCAACGAATTGCCCCACAGGCCGTCATCACGATGAGCAAAAGCCACGCAGCTCTGGATAATGTATGTGAACGTACACGTAGGGCAAAATAAACGCACGGCTACACGAGCTTGCGCACAATTAAGCAACGTATCGCCGAATTAAATGATTACAGAAATATTATAATCGGGTGTAATTACAGTTGTTTTTTTAAATTATGTTTTTAGAGATAATGTTTTCGAATTCGAAGAAAATTTCGGATTTTATGTGACAATAATGAAATTCTTTTTTTAGTGGGGTACAAAAATTAATTAATTTTCATTAATTCGTGTTCCTGAGTAAATTTTCATGATTAAGTTATTTTTTAAACACAGTTTTAAAGATAATGTTTCGAATTCAAAGAAATTTTCTTATTGTATGTCACAATAATTAAATTATTTTTTTGATAGTGTCCAAACATTAATTGATTTTCATTAATCAGTATTCCTGAGAAAAATGTTCATAATTATGTTGTTTTTTAAAATATGTTTTTAGAGATAATGTTTCGAATTCAAAGAAAATTTCCTATTTTATGTGACAATAACGAAATAATTTTTTTAATGGGGTCCAAACATTAATTGATTTTCATTAATCAGTGTTCCTGAGAAAAATGTTCATAATTCTGTTGTTTTTTTAAATATGTTTTTAGAGATAATGTTACGAATTCGAAGAAAATTTCGGATTTTATGTGACAATAACGAAATTCTTTTTTTAGTGGCGTCCAAAAATTAATTAATTTTCATTAATTCGCGTTCCTGAGAAAATTTTCATAATTAAGTTATTTTTTAAACATGTTTTTAAAGATAATGTTTTGAATTTGACGAAAATTTAATATTGTATGTATTTCGAATTCAAAGAAAATTTCTTGTTTTATGTGGCAATAACGAAACTGTTGTTTTAGTAGGGTCCAAAAATTAATTAACATTAATTAATTCATGTTGCCGCGAAAATTTTTTATAATACTCTCCCATGAGAAAACTTATTATTGTTTTATCAAAGTATTTCCGAATGTACAATCAAGTTAGAAAACAAACATATATCTTTCTGTGTGATAGAAATATTAGATACCTACATTTTCTTTAAAAAATCATTTACTACGAAATCCTTGAAGTAGGTGCGTAAGTAAACTTGGAAGCACTTTGTTTCTCCTTCTTAAGTTATATTCTAAAAATACATATATACACACACCTCTATTTATATACATATATACATTTTATTAGGGATATATATATATATATATATATATATCCCTAATAAAAACTTCCGGGATTTCTATTCTTTAGACAAACAGTAATCATTCATATCACGCGATCCGCGTCGAGATTTAAACATGATAATAAAAATATCGCCCAGATGGTTCGAAATCCGTGACTGAACTGTAAAACAATATTTCTGTTGACGTTAAACGTTGACTTATTGTTGGAGTTTCGCCCGCGTGTCTACGTATCTACGCGTGTGTTTTATACGTTCTCACAATTCCAAGCAATAAAAATATTTACACACGTCTGTATGATTTACGAATCGCCCGGCCTGTTTTCTCTTTCGATCGCACGTATCAAAGCGACACTGTAACGCACGAGATGAATAGTAAAGAACAACGCATTTACGATCGGTTCAATGTGAATAGCTTCGTGCTATTCATTTTTCGAATGTCCTACAGAATTGTTCTCAGGGTCGTCGAGAAAATACTTAAAAACAAAGCATTGTCAATCTTTCCAGACTGCTTTTTCGTCTCGTTAAAAATGAAGATAACAATTAGGTATACGAGAACTCAGATCTATGACGCTGGATATTTCGTATACGTCTACGTTCGTCTCGAGATTCCCTAATTCCTTTTTATTAGTCTGCCTCGAAGAGACGTAAGGTTAACTCGAGAAAAAACATAAATCTGACTATCATAGGAACGTGGTGACGGTGTTGAGAGTGGCTGGCACAAAAAAGGACAAGGATACAAAGAAGACCACAAACGACGAGGCGAAATTGTGAGGGCCTTTTGTCTCTTGTTTCTTGAGAATAAAAGAAGATTGAGCTCGTCTCGACAAATTGTTCATCTCCTATTTACCCGTCGTATTAAATTGTGTATACGGTACAATAATATGTTATTGCAATCTTTATACATATAAATGCATGTAACAATAATTATTATTTTGATTAAAAAAATCATTTCAACTGACTCGAGAAAAATTGATAAGTTTTCTCGAATAATTAAAAGTATTTATTCAACATTGTTATTCAACAATATCAATCGTTATTCAAAATTATTAACTCAAAAATATCCATTTCATCCAATTCACTGTTGTAACGATGGATAAAAACTTGTTCACCGAAAAAAGTGCTAAGCGAGAAACGCGTTGACGAGTAAGGATAGAAAAGAAAAATATCGAATGTGGTATTGCTTCAACGAAATGAGAGGTAATTATCGATGATCAATTAATCCGCGATGACTCAACGCACCTTTTGAGATCCGTTGACATTGAGATCGAACGTGAATAATGCGTTATTAACCCTTCCTATGCGAAAATAACAATAACAAAATTCTTTGCGGGACTATTTCTGACATGATGCGGGACATGCAATATACATGGATATGTTCCAAGGTTACATGGGTAAGCCGCGTCCAGTGAACGCACATTGTTGTTAGCACGACAATCAAATTAAATTTAATGTGTCAAAGCTGCTCGCGGATTATGGAATGTATTATTATTGGAAGTTTGGCAAACCTGTCGGTCAGCGGGAAGTTTGCAATATAATCGGGCATACAATGGAAGCAAGTGGCCGTGAATATTATTGGTTAAATCGGAAGATGGAAGGTCGGATAGAGCAAGAGCGAGTGAGAGAGCGAAAGAGGCCACGAGATAAACCGCAGAGCAACCACACTTTGCTAAATTCCACGGCTCGAGCTTCTGTTCACTTGGCAAGATGCTTTGTTTGCATTATATAAAGGAATAGTCTAGCTATCTATAAGCTACTTGAGGTGCAACGCACTATTGCTAACGGAACAAATATTTCGTGGATGTTTTGTTTTTTATTGATTTCTGGTCAAGAATATTGTATCATTAATTAACGATAATAGGGCAAATATTCTGTACTGATGATTATAATTTCTGTATCGCTATTGTATATGTAGTAAATAATTGAATGATTTGGAATAATATAGGAAGGATAAAATTATAAATAATAATTAAGCACGGGATAATTATTTATGTAGTAAAGATAATTATTTATGTTGTAAATAATTTAATGATTTGGAATAATATTGGAAGGATAAAATTATAAATAATAATTAAGCGTGAGATAATTATTTATGCAGTAAATAATTGAATGATTTGGAACAATATTAGAAGCATAAAATTATAAATAATAATTAAGCGTGAGATAATTATTTTATAATAAATATTAATTTATTTTGGAGAATAATTTTAAAGAAATCTTTCAGGCTGAAAAGTAAGCGTATATTTAACGCGAAGCTTTACATTGATTACTTCCATATGCACTTGGTAAAATTAGTTCCGGCGCTCTCTCAGCTGCGTTTCACTGCTCTGGTTTTCCTCATCAGCGTCCGTCTGTTATCTCGAATCTACCGACTGACCAATAACCATTACGAATCATGAGATGCTTGGATATACATTGAGAAACGAGGGATTATCCTTGGTTCGAAATACATATAGGAACATAATCCTCGATATATACAGTGACGCATCGTTTGTAACGAATCGATGAAGCAGAATGCAACAAAGCAAGTGGTTCGATCCGGGTACGGTCAGACATCGACGCGAAATGGTTGCCTCTTTGGCGTCCTTGTCGCACTCTCTCCCATCGAACGCTTCGCATTTTCTCTGTGCTCGTATTTGTAGAACATCGAAATAATATTCAAGAACACACGTATACATAGCAGCTA
>JAPYZT010001434.1:0-21176 GCA_030522965.1 Tryphoninae sp. A BG-2022a
ACTATTTGTCCAATCAAAAAGTTGTTCATGAGAAAGTTTTATGCTTTCGAGGGGCCTTTCTAACTACAAAAATATGAAGTTACTCCCTGCCCCCCTTTACGGAGGACAGGGGGTAACTTTACAATTTCGAACGGGACCCCCTATCTGACAAAAAATCACATCTGACAAAAAAATGTTTCGAATAAAATTTATTTGTTTTTTCCCGTAGGATCCAACCATTTAACATTTTATAGGGGGTCCCGTTTGAAATTGTAAAGTTGCCCCCCGCCCCCCATAAAGGGGGGCAGGGAGTAACTTCATATTTTTATAATTAGAAAGACCCCTCGAAAGCATAAACTTTCTCATAAACAACTTTTTGATTGGACATATAGTTTCCGAAATATTCAGCTGTTAAGAGTTATGTGAGCCACCCGGTATAATCTGCTCCAAACCCTCTCACAATCTGTACCCATTTTTGTGCACTTTATCAACGTGTGTAAAATAACTTGGCGTTACCCAATCTCGCTTGCCAGTCTATAACTCGATGTGTATTTTAATAATCACTGCTCCTCGTTTCCCTGACGAATTCTTCGACCTGCATGCTAAACACATGCTCTATAACCAACATCGATCTTGCACGCAACGGATCTACACAACATTATCGACATTATCGTACGTCCCAAAACGAACGATATTATAATCGACCATCGATACGTTCGATCAATTATCACGCTTTTGAAACTTCTGTTTGTAAATTTAATATTCCAATATTTTTGTTTTTTCGCCCAAAATATCTAAGATAGTTTAGTCAACATATAGTTCGAAAGAGTATAAATGATACGAACGATCATGCGATTATCGTATGAATAGTCATTGAGGGACCATTCCAGAAAATAAAAATTCAATATTCAATCTAAATTTTGTCGTTTATTCCAATGAGTTACCTTGTACATAAAGATATTTTTTAATGTTTTACTTTTAATTTCTATGTCATTTTTGGCCGCTGTATAACGATGACTAATATCCAGAAAGTCCAAGTTGTAGTAAAATACAAAAAAGTGCTTTTTAAAAACTATTACCCTGTAATGGTCCCCTAAGAACGAATCGTGCTTCGAGACAGGTCTCTTGCAATCGTAGCGACAAAAAATTGAAAACACATCCCACATTTACGGTTATTACACGCTTGTGCCTATATGAACTATTATTGTGTTTCAGCATTCATGCTGTGTTACACCCAGGATGACACTAATACAGAAGGTAAATTGGAATAACATTTTTCGAATTCTGTTTAAAAATGATAAAAGTAACTGGGCACAATTTCATTAGCCAACGCTAGAAATTCTTTCAAACTATTCAAGAATTAGTGTGTGTTTTTTTTGTTTACGCGACGATATGGCGTATCATTTCTAATGTTTAATTCTTGCCAAATTCAGAGACCGAATATCTCGATACATTGTTTTTTAAACAATGTCTCTTTCGATGGATGCCTAGCAATACAATTGATCTGTTCGTCACGACTCGAATAACGATATCTTTCTCATTTTACTTCTCTCATTCATTCAAGATTTGTCTTCCGCAACAGGAAGTAAAGAAATTTTGTATCGCGTTGAACTGCCCTATATGGAGGAACTGACATTAGTTTATCTGGAAAAGGAGGGTGATGAGAATGTTGAGGAGCTTAGTAAGTCTATCGTGTGATAAAACCGGAGTGATACGATTACACGAGACTAATGATAATTGCAAATGTTTTTTCTTTTTTTCATTTATCTAACGTGTTGCTCCTCTAAACGTACGTTATTTTGTAGAAGATAAACAAAAGTTCCCACTGTTGCGTTTGATTCCTGAACTTCAAATTCGAGATACTTCGCGCATTCGACAGTCGCGACGTGTATTCGTCGAAATTCATTGTCATCCATGATTTCTCGTTTACATCATCGTTCATTTAATACCCAAGTGATTTACATAAAAACAAAAATAATCAATTCCCCATCGCTGCAGTAGATTCACGACTGGAGCTTTTCTTTTTTCATTAAATATCTTGCTGTGTGCTAACTCAAGAACATTGTTTTTCTTTTTGCTAGTCATCGATTGATCGTTACTAACAATTCTAAAATGAAGATAATAGCTAACGAATATTTAATCCTCGTCGATTACAGGTAGCGAAGAAAATGTACTGTCGTACGAGGCGGTTCAACAACTCACCATACAGTACACTCGTCCCGTTATCATTCTCGGACCTCTCAAGGATCGCATAAACGACGATCTCATCTCCGAATTTCCCGACAAATTTGGCAGCTGCGTACCACGTAAGAAATTTCATTACTCGATGAATCTTCTCATTGATGCATGATTTTTGTTTCATTTCGATGAAAATCATTGATCGTTCGAATTGTACAATTGCAGATACGACGAGAAGTAAAAGGGAGTACGAGGTAGACGGACGTGACTATCACTTTGTCGCTTCAAGGGAACAAATGGAGCGCGATATACAAAATCATCTTTTCATCGAAGCTGGACAATATAATGATAATTTGTACGGAACATCGGTGGCATCGGTTCGCGAAGTCGCCGAAAAGGTACGTTTTATCGTTTCGCTTCGGCATAATGACAAGAATTATGAATGAAAAAATAATTTCACAAATCGATTGTTTTTTTGCTTTATTATGTGTGTTTTATTTTTATCAGGGCAAGCACTGTATTCTTGATGTGAGCGGAAATGCAATCAAGAGGTTACAAGTCGCTCAATTGTATCCCGTAGCGATTTTCATCAAGCCAAAATCAACCGAATCCGTGATGTAAGCCATCCTCCTTTACTCTGGCGATCCACCACAGTTCATTACTTTCACGATTTTAATTGAAAACTTATCTCCTTCAATTCTCTTTCAGGGAGATGAACAAACGGATGACCGAGGAACAAGCTAAGAAAACGTACGAACGTGCGCTCAAGATGGAACAAGAATTTGGCGAATACTTCACCGGTAAGATAAATTCTTCCTTCAATCCTTGAAGAGGAGAAGCGTGAGATTAAAGAATATTTTTCTTTGGATAAAATTGTATTTTTCATTGAAACATTGGAGCAAATCTATAAGCAATAATTTTCTTGTATTGCAGCGGTCGTTCAAGGAGACACGCCGGAGGATATTTACGTTAAAGTTAAGGAAGTTATCGGCGAACAATCGGGACCCAACATTTGGGTACCATGCCGTGATCAGCAACTGTGACGTCCTGCCCCCCATGCTAATCCCAGTCCCAACGCTTGGACCCTACCTCCAAGACGCAAAGATTAACGAATCGACGCGTCGCGATATAATTAAAGTATCAAACAAACAAAACAAAAGAGAAGAAAATAAAAAATGTTAACGCCTTTTCTTCACCTACGTAGCACAACGTTATAAGTAAAAGGAGAGGAAAGAAAAAACGAGGGAATAAGGGAGAACCTAGAAGGATAATGGGAAGAGTGATCTCTCGATCATAGCTTCGTGTGACGAAACCCGAATTGCCACAGGAATTTGACGCATGGAAAGATAGAAAGTGAAAAAGTGAAAAAGAAACGTATGAAATGTCACACTGCTCTCGCTCACTCCAGTCTGACGACGAGTATCGTACAATCGTCGACTATCGTTCATTAAGCTTTCGTTATATCCACGCATTACAATCCTTATCATCGACGTATATTATCGTATAAGGGTGACACAGATTCGCTCGATCGAAGTGAGAATAAAAAGGCTCGGTGACGATTAAACGTCAGTGGAGTGAAGGAGGGCCGACGAACTTTTGAGTTTTTATTCTCCGTGCCGTACAATCGATCGAATTTCCATTGTTCAGATTACTCGCCAAGATTCACTATTGTTACACGAATCAGGCACACACCGGCTGCTGCGCGCTTTTAACTCTTGACTATCGCATCGACTCGTTACAATGCGTTAATGGATGAAAGAACAAAAAATGAAGAAAAATAAAGATTTTTTAAAAAAAAGGATGACGTGACCTCGAGAAAAATATTGCTAACCGAGCTTCGAACGGCGGGAGACTCCGATGTAACGTGAAACTCGGAACGCGACAGGACTAGAACGTGAACTTCTGGCTTCGCTGGCTCATTAATAGTTTGTCAGTTACAATTAAGGGAAGCAGCGCGATATTTTTTATTAAGTGTACTTAATCGCTGGAAGCAACGTTCTTCGTGTTGCCAGTGGGATACAAAAACAAAAACGTCAACAATTCCCAAATATGAAAAAAATAAAAATAAAAAAGAAAAACTGTTATGTCTCAAACCCGGGCACGCAATGTTTTCCGACACGAATTGCGACGGCAGCGGGGCTGACGAGGAGGATAAATTAATTTGAAATATAAAGAATATAATTACGAGGTCTAAATATGCGAACGAGGCCTCTAAAATCTCGCAGCATCGAGCAATTCAGCGGGGAATTGTAAGGGAATGCAGAATATATGTATATATATACATATATATATATATATATATATATATATATATATATGTTCGTTTGTGTGTGTGTATATATGTATATGTATATATATATATATATATATATATATATATATATGTGTGTGTGTATATGTAATTGTATCTCGAACGCGCAACCTCACGATCTATCTGACCTCACAGGACAAATCTTTTAGAGCTAGAATAGCGACATATAATGTTTTGTACAGCTAGATGACTAAGCCAGTAATGGGTTATGTGCAACATTATATAGAATTAAACGGAAAAGATGAAGGAAAAAAAAGGGAAAAAATACTATTGTAATTTAAATACCACTACTAAATTATTATAATAGTAGGTACGTATTATTGTAAATACCTATGCCTGTATTGGGTAGAAAACGAAGGCGCAAAAAAGTATAAAGTTTGAATGTTGTATGTAGGCCTGCAGGCAGTATTTCTGAAAGTCCAAAAAGCGCTACTCGCAAATTGGCGTAATTGTTAAGCCTTAAATCTAATAGGAGGTTCAAAAGCGAGAGAATTAAAAAAAAAGAAAGAAACCTCAATCGTTGAGTGTGTACCCCTGATCGAAAATTCTCCTTGGGTCTTCGAGCTGTTCCTGGGGTGATACTCGAGAGCTTCGAGAACCTCTGATTCGACGACAGATTGCCTTTCGTGGGTTTATTTCCTACCCAGTAAGTAAAGAAGCGAAATGACTCAATGAAGTAATATACAGGAAACGCTGTTCGTGCGTTCCTGATCGGAACTGTACTTACATTACATCGCGTTTTCGATATTTACAAAGGGTAAACAAACAAACAAACAAACAAAAAAGCCGAGATAGATTTTTAGAGGAAGAGCTAATAGTGATGATATTATTATGACGATTGTTTGTCAATTTAATTGTAATATAAACTATATTATTATAACCGTATAGAATTATTATAATTTTTATCGACAATCTGCGCAGTTATTTTGCCAATAATCGAAGGTTTCCATAGCACAGGAAAGTTACATTCACACGGAAGTGGCGAGAGAACAAAATAATCCTATTTGTCAGATCATTGTACACAGTTGCCTTCGCTACGAATGAAAAAGAAAATAAATTTGATAATTAGTTTTTTTTTTCTTTTGTACGCATAAATCTAATGAACAATATGCCCTGCAGGCATATTCCCATCGCGTTACTCTTGGTGCAATGGATCCTAATTAGTTGAACGGCTGTCGCAGAGCTGTCGAGTATAAATGTGAAACAATGAAAACTCAAAGGCGAAACAAACACCGCCGTACTCAGTACAGTTGGTTGTGTCCTGAGATAATAGAGAGGCCCAGGGTTCAACCAAGTGAAGGTATCTCAATGTAAAGGGAGCGTATTAAAAGAAAATAATTATTATGGACACCTATTATACATCTCTATAGTCTATTTAATAATATTACTTATTGAATTATCAATCTCATGTTCACCTTGTTTCATCGTTTTTAAATAGTTAATAAACGTTTTACCAATTTTACGAAATACTTCAAATTTTATATAGGTTACCCACATGCTGTCAAATGTAAAAGATATGACAACCAAAACTCGTAACACCTATATCCTATACTTCAGATTTATTACTACATACGTCTGTATTACCTCCTGTGATTTGAACTCAAAGGCTGCGCAAGCGCCACCGACATCGGCGACACTGCAACTATCTCGATGGTACAATGTCGGTCACCGTGTATCTTGAAAGGGTAATGTGGATCACCGAATTCTTCATGGAGTTGATGGATTTCTGAATTTACCAGTGAAGTGCTCGTTGATCGGGCAATCTAGATTATTGAGTAAAATTGAATATGGGATGACATCAATCGTCGAATTTTTAAAAAGAGTTTGCAGTGCTATAAATAATTTGCAATCTCTTTATCGTAACTTTATCTGTTGACTTTATACTTTAAGCAAATATATTCTACTCTGTATCAGACTCGTGATATAACACACATACACACACATACTCCCACTCCACTTTCCATTACTATTTATCTTGGCCAGAACATTGGACTTTTGATCCCGAAAAATTATTGGAACGATTACTAGTCGTCCCGATCGATCGTAATTAATCGCCAACGGTGCTAACCACATAATAGTGCTACGAGACTGATTAATAATGGCACGAGTACTCGTTGGTGTAAAAAGAGTTATCGATTATGCGGTCAAGGTAACTATAGCACATTTTTCTCTTAAATGATAAAAATTCAGATGTTTTTTTGAGATTGAAGAATAAGCAGCAACTGGAAGAATTATGAAATTGAAAATGAAGGCCAGTGGACTGAGGGCTCAGGATTTTCGATACACCATGAATACAATAATGTTGGCTACAAAAAAATATATAGCAAGTACAATTTTCTCATTTTGTTAGATACGTGTTAAACCAGACAAAACCGGAATCATCACCGATGGTGTGAAACACTCCATGAATCCCTTCGATGAGATAGCCATAGAAGAAGCTGTGAAAATGAAGGAGAAGAAGTTCGCCCAAGAAGTTGTGGCTGTGAGTTGTGGCCCTGCTCAGGCTCAGGAAACTCTTAGAACAGCTTTGGCAATGGGCGCAGATCGAGGTATTCATGTGGAAATATCGGGGTCAGAGTACGAAACGCTGCAGCCAATTCACGTTTCAAAGATTCTTGCCAAGCTCGCTCGTGATGAGAAAGCAGATCTGGTAATTGTTGGTAAACAGGCTATCGACGATGATTGCAACCAGACAGCACAGATGACGGCTGGCATATTGGACTGGCCAGCTGGTACATTCTGCAGCAAGGTATTGCGTGACTAAGGCGTTGGATATATTTAATTCTTGAAACTATTTTGATGTTTACTCAAAAAGAATATTTTGATCTTTTGTAAATTAACTATCCTATCACAAAGGATACTCTCCTTTATGTAGGATAAAATGGCATTGGAGAACAGAATCTTTATATTCATTATTGATCTTCAGGTAGAGCCTGGAGATGGCAAATTAACGGTTACTCGAGAAGTCGATGGAGGTTTGGAGGTAATAAACGTGAAAACGCCTGCCGTTCTGAGTGCCGATCTGCGTCTGAACGAACCACGATATGCAACATTACCAAATATCATGAAAGCTAAGAAGAAGCCAATTAAAAAAGTAACTGCCAAAGATTTAGGTGTCGATACGACTGCGAGAATAGAAATAATATCTGTTGAAGAGCCACCTGTTAGACAGGCTGGGTCTATTCTACCCGATGTAGATGCTCTGGTGGGTAAGTTGAAAGAAGGAGGTCACATCTGAAATAGAAATCAATGATGGGGTTTGCAATAATTTCAAGCGACACATTAATCATAAATAAAAGATGTCTCTTCAAACCTCGATTTACATCTTAAAATGGGGATAATGCTCTTTGTACATTTTTCAATGACAATAAAATAGCATATTGTATTTTTTGTAAATTTTTCTACCGGAGTGACCGACTTTCTTAGTCGGTACCATATGGACGCAAAAATTATATCTAATAAAATATTTTCCTATATAGATAGTATCATTTGTGTAATCTTTGGTCACCATAACGAATAAAACGTAAACTACATTAGAATAACGTTCGTAAATTATACATATTCGTTGCTTAAACATAAAAATACTATTGTTACAACGCATGAGTGTGAGAAAAGGTCTCCTAAACACGCTCAATACTAGATTTAAAATGCGTAAAGATTTAAAAATTCAAAGTGATTGATAATTGACGCGGGAACTTTGAGTCTCAGTAGGATCTCATCGATGATCCCATAAATTTGACATATTTTTATGCCACCTGTACATATTAGGCCCAACGAACACGAGTGTGTGGGGTTTTTGTACTTGTACTTTAAATCGTGCTATATTTATCCAGGCCCAGTCTTGGATATTTTCTTAGAATCGCAAAGATGCGGTGTGGGGGTCAAGCAGTCTAAATTCGTAAAATATTCAGGCTTTAAGCTTGCATCGAGGATTCAATAAATGGAATGCCAAAAATCCGTAATTATCTCTTTCGCCATTCTCGCATAAACGATTTGTAAATCGTGCTCTATCGTGTGCAATGTGTATACTAACCGATTTGAGGAATATAATTTCTTTTTTTTTGGTTTAATATAAGTCCGATAATTCTCGAATTGATCTATCCGTAATTCATTGTATCGTTGCAGTCTTTACTATTGCCGCCCATCGCGTGTACGTATTAAAATTCATTTTACGTAAATTCATGTAAGAATTTTCCAATCAAATCTACTATTACTGGTGTGTGTGATTGGTGGGAATGGTGGTGGATGAATTTGCCATCCATTTGCTTCTTGACAGGCTGTTAAGCACGCCAAGTACGGAACTCTCCGTACCAATCGCGTTACCTCAGCAGCTGGCGGTACTCTACCACCTACTAACTGTCGTGTACAAGCTGCCAATGATGCAGCATGGGCTACAATTAATATATTTCCCACAGTATTTTCTATCATACGTGTCACTATACCGTGACTTCTTTCATAATACTGAGCTGCATTTTCGCGCGCTGGCAGTCCTTCTGTCTTGACGATTGGTTCGTAATTCTTATTTACGTTGAAACCTGCCTTGATTAATTCATCAGGGCTCATCCACGTGGGTAAACCATTTGGATACCAGGCCAGCCATTCGATAAGTCCTGGTTCCACATTGATGATGATATCGGAGCCAAGGCCTTTCAGAATCTGCGAAAGTGTCTGTACGCAGCGTAACGAGGGTGATGCAAAGGCAACGTCTATCTTGACTTTTGATGATTTCATTGCTTCACCTAGCAAACTCGCCTGCATCTCCCCTAGAGTAGTCAGTGGACTGTCATTTTGAAAATCCTGAATGTTTCTTGCTGGTATTTCCTTGGGCATATTGAGATCACGTCGTATGTAACTACCATTGGCCTCGAAGCAGTAAGGAATCCATGCACCGAACGTAAAGTCGACACGCTCACCATGTCGGCAGATGAAAATTTGTCGGGATGGTGTGGAAGGTGGTTCCGATGCTTCCATCTGTAAAAGTGAAGCGAGACTTTGGATGAAACAAAAATTAAATGTAATTGGCACCCATCACTTTGAATGATTCCTCCAAGCTGAACATCCAACATGATAAATGTAAATAAGCGTTAAGACATGCACACAAAAAATAAAATTGAAACTACAATCTATTTTACGGCTAGAAAACTCTGAAATGGTTTAATATGCTTGTGCGTACCGGTTCGTTATCTGGTGCGATCCCATCAGGTGTATCGAGGGACTCGCTCGACGATAGAACCGGAGGCTTTCTCGTTTTTGGAATTTCCATGTCTATGGTATCCAGAGCAGAATCGGTTATTTGTACAGTCGTGTGCAACGTCCATGCATCTGATTCAGCTGTCCGAGTGGTGTGATTCAATGGCAAATATCCCGAAGTTCCAGTCAACCATGATATACCCTCGACCCAGCCATCAATCGACGCGTTGCAAACTCCTTCAGGTAAATAAATGTAATCACCTGGTCGCAACTCCAACTCGTCGTGTTCTCTAGGCACATGGGGGTGCGTGACTTTGTGTACATGAGCACCGCCTAATCGAGAATCGCGGGAATACAACCTTAGCTCCCAATTTGTGCTTGAACTAAGCATCAACCTTTCTACCATAGAGCGAAGTGGCTGAAACAAGCTACTTGGAAATTGGTAGGCGAGTGTAAGGTGCAAGGACTTTGTTTGAGCTTCCGCAGTGATCCTGAGACTTGACAATTTATTGACGTATCGCATGGCTATAGCTTCGAGCCATTCAGCTTGTTTAGCATCGACAAAAAGGCCCATGAAATTCGGTGATATGTACGCTTCCAGATCTATTTGCTCCGGACACTCGGCTTGGTTTACTATACTTTCCAATGCGTTTGCGATATGTTCGGCGGATTCATCAGGAGCCTGCAAGCATTTTCTTTAAAAGCAGGGAATGATAACAGTTTTAGCAGAGAAGTTAAGAAGGCCTCAACTGGTACGTTTAGGCCGTAATGGAAAATGTTTGTATCACTTTTCAAGAGGAAAGGGATTTACGGGATTCCAAAATAAAATTTATCTTTGTCAGAGATCCTTTTGTATTTGGAGAAAAATGGAAATTAAAATAAAAGAACTTCTTACCACTATAATCATTGCAAGTTCAATAGTCGATTGACAAAATGGTACCATTGAAGCTTCTTTATGAAATTATGTATAAATTTAACATTACTCCAACCACCAGGACAATATGCATTCTCTTACTTTGAAAAATGAGACGAGGGTAATGTGTGGCATGCAGTTGTGTGCTCCATTCCATCCTAGTTCTCTGCTCTCGGACCAAAACTTGACAAGTTTTTCAGCCAGTGCTCCCATGGGACAAGCATAGAGAACATACTCTCTAGGCTCGTTGGAATTTAGACTGGGATCTCGTACATGAGCAAGTAGCCAGTCGGATGCCAATTGAACTCCGCGGTAGCCAGTGGCTGCCAATGCTTTTTCCCTTTTAATGATTGTAACGATGAGTGAAATAAATAGCGAAACATGAAAAACTATTTAAGTTTTTATTTTTGGAGCGATCGCAGTGGAAAACTACGAGAGAAAAGCCTAATGTTTACGACCATTGAGTTGAGGATCTCGTAGCAAGTATTTGACAGCTGTTTGTTTACAATGGAGAGACATGGACGAAACTTCGCAATTCGAAATACAACAGCTTCAAGATCACGGAAAACGATGACTTTCGTTGGGACAAGACTCACGCTCTGATCCTTGGAAATCCAAGCTGTAAAAGTATTTGCAGCGGTGTTAAATTTTCCTTTGATATTCTCGTAGGTGTAGCATTTTTGCGCGGCGGTAACGTCGCCATAGTGGTATGTTTATGCCATGGACGTTGGAATTGTCTGAACGGAGCATAAAGCTGCAGCCAGCTGCATGGCCAACGACGAGAATGCAGTCTGAGGGGTAAGGAGAAATTCCGTCGCAACCACCTTCGTTAGGCTCGGCGCATGTATGAATGTGTACTATTATGTTTGTGCTATATCTTTATGTAGTTGTTTGAATACTGCTGCGTATGTATTTTTTTATAAAGACGTGGAGTAATAAAAACTTGTTATTCGTTTCCGAGAAACATATCGGCGGTCAAACGTTACTAATAAGCGATCAAGCACACTAAAATGAAATTAATTTACAGTACGCGGCCAACTTCACATAAGTATTATAACCTTCTCATCCTGAGAATGAATGTAGCCTTTTTCATCCGGAAGATGGTGCTGAGAATAACAAGCGCGTATACCGCAGTAAACATGTGATTTTTGAGACAGCATAAAATGTATTTTGGCTACCTAAATTTTCGTACTGAAGGTCAAATTTTTCGTTCGTATTGATAATCCTTGTAAACTATTATTAACGATAACCCACTTTTGGAAACGAATATAAGTAGACCACATGGGTAATTAAAGATTTCTTTTCCTTCTTTACTCGCATTTTGCCGGTTTAGGGAGTCAAACTTGACGATTAATAGATAAAATTGAAATATTTCTTTTTCGCAGCGATGCTCCGTTATTTACCCTTACACGATGCTCTAAAATCTCTGGAATGGCTGCAGGGAAGATGGATAACCGACTCTTTGGGTCAAGGACAATTCCCTACTGTGAAACCATTTGGTTACTTCGATGAGATAACATTTTCTTCCATCGGTCAACCGATGTTAAATTATACAGCTCAGAGCTGGCATCCTCAGACGAGAAAACCTATGCATCGTGAAGTAGGCTTTCTCAAAATAATTCCAGAGACCAACAAAGTTGCACTGATCTTGTCGCATAATTTTGGACTTACTACCATCGAGGAAGGTGTGATATGCGACAAGGAAATTAAACTAGAAAGTACAAATATATGCAGAATGTCTCAAGGCACTAAGCCACCTACTGTTACAAAGGTATGTTAAACGTAAACAAAATTGTCATAGATAAGTAAGGATGCATGCAAATTTGAATTGCGTAACAAAGTATTATATTTGTTTCACAGCTAAACAGAGAATTCAGACTTGTGAACGATTGTTTGGAGCAGGTAGTGTACATGGCGACGTCAACAACTCCTGAACTTACTGAACATTTGCGTGCACGATACGTTAAGAGTTCCTTTGACGATGATGCTGGGAAATCTGAAGAACATATATAAAGTTGTTGGAAGCTCTCGACATAGTAAATCTTACAATACTGTAATTATCAGCATGCACAAAATTCATTTCTCTCATACCAATACTGAAATTTATTTATGTTATTCCTATAAGACTGAATGTCAAAAAATTGTACGCGTTTTAGCATTATTACAGTATTTAAAGTAGTAAACACGCTTCGTTTTTAGTTCAGGTTATTGAATCGTATTTCCTGGTTGCTGCAACTGCAGTCCAATGCATGTGATAACTCGCTCGAATTCCAGGCCATAATGCGAAAGAGGACAGGAGAAAGAAATATTTTGCACCCTTGCCCTATCACGTGTACGAGAATTGACCACTTGGTCTCGACCGCTTCAACTTTTAACGAAAACGGAAAGGCGCGCATTAAAAGTCCGTGAAACGAAATTTGCGGCTGGCACGCGAGCCTCCTACGCGCCTCTTCCCCATCCCTTTGAATCAAAGAAGCACAGGCGGACTTTCGCGATGCATGTCTACGACTTTCGTGCACAAGCTGGTTAATCGGCCAATTTTTTCCCGCGAGAAACTTGAAGGCTCGTCTCTCTCGCCCACTCTTTCTAAATAAAGTTGCCAAAATTTGTAACACCCATTAAAATAGTTTTATTGAAGAAATAATAGCTATCCGAATCTCATGTTTATACACGTAATTATTCTTTTAATCGAAAAAATGTATCTTCCTGTTTTTTTGAGGGTTGTAAAGGATGAATGTGAGCAAGCGAGATATTATTTAACTCGTATACTTACTCGATCAACTTGTATATGCCTTACGAAGCAACGTTAGAGAAATTTCGAGGCATTGCCGACATAAGGCGAGAGGGTAGGGGGATGGAACACCTGTACGGTATACGCCCGGCAAAGAACACCCCCATATACCTGGAGCGTTGCGATGCCGAATGCGACAGTTGCTCGCTGCTTCCTGAGTACGAAGGTTCGGAATCCTTGTCCTCTTTTATCGATCGACATAAATTATCAACCTATCTACGTTTGTTATAACGTGCTTACACTTATCAATATCTAAAACAACATTTCAATTGCGTTTATTCTTTAAAACAACAAGATTTTTTTCTCACGTTATGTGAACGATTGTGTAATTTTTATGTGAACTTATTTTAGCAATTGGAAAGCACATGCATTGAACTATGTAGAATTATTGTCGCATCGTTACAAAACGCATCGGTTCAACATGCCTTGAACGTGGATAATACACAACAGAATGACACCACTATACAAGAGCAACGACTATTACAAAAAAATGCTCGACTTGCAAGAACGCTTACGAAAGAGGTGAGTTTTTACTATTTGTCATAAAACTATCTCCATTTTTAAGGAATAATTTTATCAAGGACTTTTTTCTTAATATTTCAGCGAGGAAGAAAGAATCAGGTTGGAGGAAAGATTCTCTTTGTTGGAACACGAATCTCGGAGCAGGTGAGTTGTATTATCAGTCTCAAGCAATTTAGAATTGGACGATGACAATTTGAAAGAGTCAAAGATAAATAAATGTACACAAAGTTGTAAATTCCAAATGAACACAACGGTCATTAATTTACAATTTTATTGACAGTATTTGAAAAGGTTAATTCAATCCAACAAACTTTAAGAAGAGTTATTCCTTTGTTTTGAAATTATTTCAATTCACTTTCTGCAATTCTATTTTTGGCTCGAGTGGATCAACGTAATGATGTTAATCCAGATAAGCTTGGATAGAGAAACGATACCATGATTACAATTTAAGCACGATACACGTGCTTAAAAAATGGATTATGTGATTATTCAATTCTTTTCTGATAGCTTCGACAAACCTTCATCACAGTCATCATCATCTTTTCTATTATTGATTAGCGACGACCCGATTCTTAGAGGAATGTCACTGATCGATAATTCTCGAATAGCCAAGATATTCTAAATATATAGAATAACGAAACAAACAGGAGCTACATAACGAGTCGCGAATATAGTACGAGGGACGCGAATGTATCACGTTATACAAATTCGACTCAACGTCGGCACACGTAAACGCGCGTATAGCGACGGTATAATGGGCTAAAATCGATTTCAGACGACAAGTCAAGCCTGGTACCAGCATAAGAGAGGGCTTTGCTTCGTGAACAACGTTTAAATTTTATCATGGTACACGATGTTCAATGTCAAGCCTGGCGTGCCTTCGGTAGTTTAGTCGATCACTCCTATAAACTTTAATTCTATCTCGCTCTCTCTCTCCCGCTATTTCTTCCCTCCATTCCGTTATACATCCCCAACAACTATTTTGGTACAAGCGTGTTCCAAAACTCGGGTTGGAACTCGATCGATTAATTCATTTTATTTTGTTTATTCGCTTGTTTCGACAGACACGAGACATGCATCAATCGTTTGAGGATGAGATACATCGATTTTTTAGAGGAACAACAAGAGCGAGACGAACGTAATCATCAGCTTCTCGGAGCTTTGGATCGCGTTGATAACAGTTTAGCTGTGATGACTGCTAAAACAGACCGGCTTGGAGCACTTCGAGTAAGTTTTATAAAGGCAGAGCAAGATATGATTGTCTACAATTCTTTACAAACATTTTGACAATAGAGACTCTAATTTATCATTTCTCACGTTTCAGAAACAGCACGAGGCTTCGATATTAGCGTCGTACGATAACAGACGTCCTAACGGAAGTGTAACCGGTGACAGTGGAGTGGCAAGTCAGAACGACGAGAGACAACGAAAGAACAGTGATTTTTCAAGGACGGATAGAAGTCAGCCTTTGCTCTCTACCCGTGGAATTACCGGTGGACATCGAGTAAGCGCGAATCGAAATGGTACACCGAGTAAAACGAGGACGGGTCCCTCTTACGGTAGTACTTGGTCCGGAATTCGTTGCGAAAGCTCTCAGATGCCATCCTTCGCTTTTTCGCGTTTTCCTCAAGGTGGAACCAGCCTGACGACCAGGGGAGAGAATGGATCGTCGTTCCTGGATAATATCGACAATACGCGAAATTTCCTTCGTTCGAACAATTCCTCGCCATTGCAGCATCGTGATATCGTCCTTAAAAATACTCCGGATTACGACTATCGAACGAATAATTCAAGTGGTTACGCAAAACCCGAGTATCCGTTGTTGACAAACTCCTCGTCAACGATTCCTCCATTGAACTCGAGATACGACAGATCGGTAGTACGAGATTTGGCTACTTCCGGCGCCTACGAGCCAGTCGCCCCTGCTCCAAAATTCTTCGATCTTCCTCATGTACATTCACGAGGACCGAATCCGTATGAGCAAACTTCTGGAATTAGAAACCTGGCGAGAAGCGATCTGGACGACGTACTTCGCAGAAATACAGTTTTCTTGCCTGATCAGAATTCAACGTACGACGATCGCAAGAATGTAGCTTCGATTTCTTCGAGATCGCCGAAGCTCTCGGAAATTCTGAGGCAAGAGTTCGACGATGAGGAGGAATACGTTGGTAGCATGGTGGAAAATCAATTGGAGCGTTACATAAGCAAAATTCGAAGTCTTCATCGTGACGCCGATCCGCAGAGTCTAGAGGAAATCGATCACGAGCAAAACACGAGCGGGGATTTATTGAACGTGACGCTTTCGGAGGATGGTTATGATTTGCCGGTTGAGGAAAAGTTGCGCGATAGAGAATTGTCTCGAGAACTCGGTAATGCTCTTACAATAGCAAACGATTTGGCGAATCAAACCGCCGATCATATTTCTCGCAACGTTTCTATGGGAGATCGGGAATGTAATGAAACGATCGCCAATGACGATATGAAATTGGCAGTGGAGTCGTTGGAACTAAGAGGCAAAAATAACGCATCGACGAGTGCGTCGGGCGTGCCTCGGGAATTGGCGTCGATTAATCGACTACTAGGTAAAACGGAATCGCACGATTACGGGAATGATTCGGCTAACGAGAAAATCGCGATACTTGCCAAGAACGGAATTAGCGGGGAGATTGCGAGACCGCGGGCCGAATTAGCAATGCGGTCGTGCAAAAATATTGAGGAGATTGCGAAACCAAGTGGGAATAGTCGAGAAGCTGATTTCAGCAAGATCGAATCGAGGCGAATTGGAGCGAGCGACGTTGATTCGCGCAATTTCAACGAGGGCCAAAATTCGAAGGAGACCAATGTGCGACAGAATCGAGACAAGCTTGCGAGACGCTCGTCGATCGTTCGTGAACTCGAGAAATCGAGACGGGAACTTTTCAACGGTGAAGAACGTCAAACGGATGAAAATTTGTATGACATTGCAGAGGATCTCGAGCCGTGGAATCTCAGTGCTCTCGAGCGAAGAGTCCAGGAGATAATACTGAACGACGAGGCACAAGATGATTTTATCCGGAGAAGCAGAGAAGTCGATGATACATCGGGCAGAGCGGAACGAACGGATCGTGCTATTTCGGGAATTTATGATGCCAAGTGGGACAGCGCGTCGCGTATGAACGAGCGGAAAATAGAGGAATGTATCGCTGGAAACGACGAAGCGAGCGATCCAAATGGTCGTGGGAAAAATGATACGAGCGTCGACCACGAAAGAAACACGATTTGCGAAACGACCAAAGATTTGCCTTCGAACAAGGAAGAAGAATTGAGATTGAAAAATAGCGAAAATGTATCTTCGGTGTTAGAATCGATAAATCAATCGTCTCGAGAATTCAAGGAAGAATCGCCCGAAGTAGAAAATGTTGGAGAAGCGAATAATCTTATCACAGATAATCTCGTCGGATCTAGGGACGAGTATGAGACAAAGGAATTTGAGAAAGATGATACTAATCGAGAAAAAGATTCGTACGTTGCTCAGGAAGATTATCCGGAAGATACAAACTTACAGTACGAGTATAACGCTGATGGGCAGTATCCTGCAACCGGAAGTACGCAATACAGTGGAGAACAGAACGAACAATACGGATATGCCGATCAACAGTATGGAAATCAATATGTCGATGATCCTAATCAGCAGGGATACGTTCAAGATCCTAATCAACAGTACGTTGCCGATCCTAATCAGCAGGAATACATGGTCGATCCTAATGAGCAAGGCTATACTCAGAACTCTAACGAGCAGGGATATGTCCCGGATCCTGGTAACCAATCGGAATATGCAAAAGGTCCTAATCAGCAAGATTACGTTCAGGACTCTAATCAGCAATACGTTGAAGATCCTAATCAGCAAGATTACGTTCAGGATCCCAATCAGCAATACGTTGAAGATCCTAATCAGCAAGATTACGTTCAGGATCCTAATCAGCAATACGCCGAAGATCCTAATCAGCAAGATTACGTTCAGGATCCTAATCAGCAATACGTCAAAGATAATAATCAGCAAGATTACGTTCAGGATCCTAATCAGCAATACCTCGAAGATCCTAATCAGCAAGATTACGTTCAGGATCCTAATCAACAATACGTCGAAGATCCCAAGCAGCAAGATTACGTTCAGGATCCGAATCAACAATATTCTTCAGATCCTAATCAGCAATATGCCACTGATCCTAATCAACAATATTTTCAGGACCCTAATCACCAATATTCTGTAGAAGCTAACCAGGAATACGCAGTCGATCCTAATCAACAATACGCGACAGATCCTAACGAATACGCTGCGGATCCTAATCAAGAATATTCACCGGAAGTCGATCCCAATCAGCAGTACACGCCGGATGTTATGTACTCGGAAGATGGAAATCAAGCCTATCCAACCGCTACTACGGATTACTATCCTGAATCTCAGTCCTATCAGAATAACGAAGACTACGTCGCTCAACAAGAGGAACCGGAAGTTCGTTTCGGGACCAACGAAAATCCAAGAGACACGAACGAAGTCGTCGAGGACGATTCAAGAAAGAACGAGGAGGTCGATCCATCGTGTAGTGCCAGCGAAAGGAACGTTTCTCCAAAAGAAGAAATGACCTTAAAGAAATCTAAAGACGTTATCAAGTCCATATTGGATTCCGACACCGAAAGTACCATCGAGAAAAACGTATCGAATACCGAGAGTGATTTTGATTTCAATTAGTCGCATCTATCGCTATTCGCAGATGTAATTATCTAGTTATTTACGTGTGCTCAAAGCTTGTCTGGAAACAAAACAAAAAACAGCTACGGATCCGTCCAAGAAACGTCGGATCAAATTTGTTTTCGTTAATCGTCGAATAATATCAACAATCTAATTAAGCATATGTAGCCAATATACAAAATAGTTATTTATCTAGCCAAAGATATATTTAAAATAGTTGCGAAGTGTACGAGTAAAGTAACCGTCGGAAATATGGATTTTCTTTGTGTCTCGTGGCCGGGACGAGTCTGCGCCAATGAGACGCCACGATTTTACATTGGGTAAATTGCATCGTGCCGTTTTCCGCGCCCGTCTATAGCGCCATTCGTCGGTGGCGCGCGTTCACGCGAAGGCCTCTCCGCTCGTGCTAGAATTTCAATAATTTTCCTCGTATTAACTCTCGGTAACACTTACTAAGAATTATTTTTACGTAGACATGCAAAGTTTCTATGTATTATCAGTAATACGATAATAACGATCGTAATCAAGATAGCTAGATACGAGTTTACGCGAGTGTGTTGTGTCAGCCTTGCAGTTCGTCGAGGCTCGTTTCGTCGTTTGTCCGCACGGTGTAGCGGTGGCGCTGTGTGTCGTGGCGCTGATCGTACACACGCTGTATACATATATATATACAGTAAAACGTACGCATAGTATTTAAATATTAGTCACGTATTCTCGAATATACGATTTCAACGTTTCACACGTTACTCGCCTGCCCGGGTTGCTTGTTGTTTGCCTCCGAGGTGAAATCACTTCGTGTTCTCTCTCTCTCTCTCTCTCTCTCCCTCTCTCGATATCTTCCTCTGTTGCTCCACTACGTCAAACGTTCCAGGCGTCGAGCTCGTAGCTCGTGCGAGAGTGCTGGCAACGAAGTGTCCCAGTATCGTCCGTCAAAGAACCCGATACGGATGATCTCGTAATTCTCTCTCTCTCCTCTCTCTGTGTTACTCAGTTTATCACGGTTTATTCTACGATATATCATCGTCAATTTCTCGCGATTTCGCTAAGCGTCTCATTCGTGCGATCTTATTCGTGAGATATTACGAGTTTCGTGGGGCCAACCAAATCGCTTGGAATAATATTAACGTTGTCTTACAAGTTGATTTATATCCGTTGTTCGGAGCTCGTTCGTGTTAGTGACAATTTATCGATTCGACAGTCCGGCAACTCCTGCCGGCGTAGCACGGGTCATTCGGTGCTGCCGGCTATGGTGCAACGTGTGTAGCGTGTGACACATACGTTATAGATAATATATATATGTATATATCGTGACTAAAGTGGCGAAAAGCATTTCGCCTTTTACGACATTGCACGCACTCGTAAATACAAGTCGTTGCGACTAGTCCTGACATCTCGTGCGTTTAAATCTCATACAAAAGCGGTTAAAACAACGAGTCCAAAAGTCTCGCGCTATATTTGCCAGCTGTGAAGCGAGTGGTGGGGGTATTTTTTTTCCAATAACACGTCGCGTGTGTTGTGCGAAACGCCGCTGCTATCAGCTACGAGCGCCAGGTGAGCTATCTGTTTACTATATTATCTTGTATATATGTGTATATACAGTCGTTAAAGAGTGAAGTGGTGAGATTTCGTTTCACAACAAACCGCGTTGCGCCATGTGTCGTGGTTTAGTTAGAATTAACTTCCGAAGAAGTTTTATGAATAACGTGTCGAGCGGCCATGTTTGCCACCGGTGACCGATGGTGTATACGTTCACGCCACCTCGCATATATCGTGGGCTAAATGGAAATGTAAACAAAACAGACGCCTAACAGTGTTAACAGATTGAACAACGACGATTAAAAAAATGTTTTTCTTTTATATTAAATAAATTTAGCGTTATATCTCGGTCGATTTACTTATGAGGAAAATTGTGTAAATATATTTGTCAATCTTCATTCGATTTTGAAATTAAACATTTTTTTAATTGTGACGTGTATCGAAGCTTCGTTATTTTCTTACGTTCGACTTTATCAGTTTTGTTCGCCCGTTGCGATGTTAAGTTAAATGCGTACTATGAAAATGAAGGGGGAGATGATTTGATGAAATCCTTCGTTTAGCTCGATAGAAAAACTGTCTGGTCGTTTGTTCCCTCGTAATGCGGTTGGACCCCTCGTGTAACGATGCGATGACTCAGAGTTATGTGACGACAACCCGTGCACGATAATCATCGACGAGACGATAACACATTCTTTTTTTATTCAGGAACGCCCGGAGCAACCGTGAGCGTAAATAGGACGATGGAAGACTTGGTTCCGGTGAATGGGAATGGAGAAGCGAATGGTGGTCTGGAGGGCGAACCCGAAAGTCTGTATTATGAGCTTGAAGGCGATATGGACAGTTCTATAACGCCTGAACATGACAACGATCATCAATGTGCTCGTAAGTTTATTATTTATTATGATTGTTATCATAAGTGAGTATTTTTCAATTAGTTGGTCCTGCACCTCCAGCACTATATGAAGTAGCTTGAAGGTGGTTGGTCGGTGGGGTGAACAATGACTCAAATATTAGAATCATTAAAATT
>JAPYZT010001435.1:0-21171 GCA_030522965.1 Tryphoninae sp. A BG-2022a
TCTCTCTCTCTCTCTCTCTCTCTCTCTCTCTCTCTCTCTCTCTCTCCCTCTCTCTCTCTCTCTCTCTCTCTCTCTCTCTCTCTCTCTCTCTCTCTCTCTTTCTCTTCTCAATCCACGAGACCCGAAGATTTTTATCCCCGTTGAAATCTCGTCGAGATAAATCACGCGAATCCCATTCGGCCCAGTAAGCACCCCGTTCCTTTAACCCCCCTCCCATTCCTGTCCTTCTACCCTTTTACACCCCCTAACCCCTCTCCATCTTTCTCTTCGAGCGATTTATCGCTCAGTGTGCACGCATTTACGAAGAAGGTTCTCTTCTCTCTCGAGCAAGGGGATTTTCTCGCATCGCTGCTGCCACTGCCACTCCGTATTGGTCGGCTTTATTAGCGCGAAGAGATTCTTCTCTCCTGCCTTGCTCTCCGTTATAAAGGTACTCACGCAATAATAGAAGCTAGCCCCAGACGAGGAAATAGAGAACTTTGTTTGCGTCATTCGTGTGCCAGTCATTCCTTCCGATCGTTTATTATCTCCTCTTCGCCTCGTTAGTTCTTCCTGCTCTCGTAAGATTTTGTGAGTTTTGTTGGTGAACGTACATCCGGATTTCATAAAAGCGTTGCAATTAATTATTTCGCAACATAATTTCTTTGTTTAACCGTATCAATGTCGAAGGGACTGCGGGTAATATTTATACCACTTCGTGGAAAACAATCTTTCATTAAGTTTCAATTTATCGATTGCTATGAAACTGTCAAAATATCTTCTATAGAAAATATTTTCCATAGAAAAAGAAAAAACAGATCGATACCCGATATATCGATCTGAATATCGATATATCGGGTATCGATCTGTTTCCCATCTGTATGCTGTATCTGTGTGTTGTATGTCCCATCTTTTCCACATTACTTTTTGACACGTAGCTTTGTTAAATATTTATGAAAAAAGCTATTCGAGCATATTAAAAAAGAAACTTCATATTCTTTGTTTTCGTCCCCGTAAGACAAATACGACGAAAGTCACGTGCTGTCAAATGTTGACAATTTTATTGAGGGAAATAAAAATTCCTTTAATTATCTCTCGTTCTCTCTTTTTCTCTTTCACTTCGTGCCTATACATATTTGATGCGAATTCATGAATAGTCGATTTAATTTATGTATAATCGTACTTTACCTGAATTTGATTCAATTCGTTAATTTAATGATGTTGCACACATTGCTTTTCACATCATATCATATCGTAAATTTCGTATGAATGAAATTGATTCGATATTCCCAGATTGGATTTCCGATAATCAAAGTTCTCGGTTCGCGATAATCAACTGACGGCGAATAACAATGAACCGTAAATACAATTTCCATTCCAATTCCATTCTGTCGTTCGTTCTTGTCTTGAACCTAACACCAACAATATATTTTTCTTTACCAAATGACCAAATTCACGCATAGACAGAACAACTTTTTGTTTCTTTTACCTTGTCTTTTTGTTTACTGATTAAAACAGTTTTACACCACTCGCTTGCTTTCTCGTCTGGTTATCAATTCAGATCTATACACCCGCGACCGAATGAGAGAATGTTCGAAGAAAATTGCACGTTGGCGCGTGTGTATGTTATCTCGCCAAACATGCAGATCGCTACGCAAACAGGAGAGACGAGCTTTTCGCTCAAAAGCTTTCGCTGATGTTGCGGTAGCTGCGAAAAATCGTTTTCCTCGACGACGACGATGGCGACGACGACGATGGTGAGGTACTTTACTGGTAGAGCTTCGGTTTTTTCTCGTTTTATCCCGGTAAATTGGATTACGAGACACCTGAGTCTGGTGTCTCTACCACATGCCCGACGTTTCAGTTTTCATCCTGGAAAAACCACATTCTCGCGAATACACGTATAGGGTGAATTTTATTCTTGTGCTTCGAGCAAAATATACGCGCATCCTTCCATGAGATTATGTTCGTAAGAATTTGGGGGATAAGAAAATAATGTTATGCCTGTCTCGGTCTTTGGAGACGAGGTCTAGTCGTACTTTCCCCACTCTTAGTATAGTGATTGTAATGCAAATGTCCAAAGGATTAGAGAAAAAAAACATGGCCCCGTTTAACTATGTCTCGTCATACGCCAGACTTTCGGGAAAATTAATACCATGCGGAAGTGGAAATCATGAATAGCCGCTCGCGAATGCAGTTGTTTCACTTATTGTTACTAGTTTTTCTACTCCTTCATCCGGATTTTCTTTCATTGTCGTTTAGTCCTTTGTCATTTCCGGTCTCTCTTGCTTTTACTGTCTGCAACGATGCTTTTCTTTTTTGCCTACGTTATTATTAAGAATTTCTCGAATGCTTAAGCTCGCATAAAGTTCCAGTAAAAAAACGTCCTTGAATGTTAAACGTAGATTAAAATGGCTTACTTCGTTCGACTCGTCCATTTTTTATATCGCGATTTTTCATTCAGATAAAAGAAATAAAAAATTGAAATAAACATCCTTCTAGGTAAAACTACGTCGATCCTCAGTTATCGCGACAGCCTTTTTTATATTTAGCGCGTTGTACAAAATACCGCACTTGTATAGCGGGCATGCGACCATCGGAGCTGTTGTGGGCACTGGGTACTCGTGAGAGAGAGAGAGAGGGAGAGAGAGAAAGAGAGAGAGAGAGAGAGAGAGAGAGAGAGAGAGAGAGAGAGAAAGAGAAAGAGAGAGAGAGAGATGGCACTGGACGCTCGTGCGTGATTCATGGCTACTCCGCCGGTACTCTCGCGGTCCGCACGATAACGAAAGTTATTACGCGACTCGGTCGTGCATGTCGACAAACCGTCGGCGATTTAACCTCCGCCGAACGATAGCAGTAAGGGAGGCGGGGGAGTCGGAGGCGAGCGCGCGAGAGAGAAACACACGAGGAATTATTACGACATCGCGTTAACGTAAACTCTCGGACGTCCGTTGTATTTCGCGCAGCGAGCCACATATTACCGTATAACCCTAGTTTGATGCACACTCTGGTCGTTGTCAACTGTCGCATTCTCATGTTCACTCTTTTAGAATCGACGACGCAACAACGGTGCGAAAGATAGAAGACGCTGAAGCACCTGTGTGTAACGCGACGAAACCGACCTTCGTTTGATTGAATATTGTAATTATATCGTTAAACGCGAGAGTGAGATATCCTTTCGTAAAGTGTGATTTCTTTAAAGACCACTTATCGTTGTGTCTTCATTTATGTGCCATGACTACCGCATGAACAACTTACTGTAGTCGCAATCGATCTAGCTACTCGCGACTAAGAATCTTTGAACTCCTTGGCTGGCTTTAGAAGCGGTTCTCCGCCGTAAAAATAGTGCCGACCATATATATATTCTTCCCACTCCCACCATATCGTGCATTTCTCCGTGTGACCGTACTGCTTCATTTATCCACTTTCCATATATACATATTTACGCATATGAGCCGTGTGTGCTCAATAGGAACCTTAAAAAAACCAGATATGGTAGGATCGAGCATAAAGATGTACGTTGAAGTTCCGGGCGTGAAACTACGGTTGTAAACAAATCTGTGCTATATATGTCCGATAAACGAATGGCCCAGAAACGTTTCGTGGGATGGTAACTTATTGGACACGACGCCATTGCATTCGCGCCATCTAGCTTTACGGTTTTACGGCCACCAACCGTGGTCTAGATCTCGTCGGCATTGGATTGTCTATAAGCTTAGATTGGCGGCAGGCACCAACCGAGTTGTTCGAGATTCGTTCATTCCTCGCGCCTTCGTCGATGTAAGGCGCAGGTGGTACGCAGATCCCGCCGATACTGTTGCGGCAGGAAAGTGTGGTTGTAAAAAAAACGTGAAACAATCGACGCGTTAGGTCGGGCAAACCTAAGTCCTTGAGTGGTACGAGACGAGATGGTTGGATTAGCTCAAAATCGCGGGGGCGTTATAACGCACTAAGGCTACGAAAGCCAAGCCCATGGTGCTGTAGGTATTCCTGTTGCTACCAGCTTGATGCAACACGCGTGCGCGATTTTCTGACACTGTTGGTCGCGAGTGAGGGAGAAAGAGGAAGCGGTGTTTATGCAACACTGTGGGTGGAAAGTGGAGAAGGATGGGGGAAGAGAATTGTACGCGCAATGTTAGCAACGAAGATGTCGAGTGGCAGGAGTGCCGGAGGAACGTACGAGAGACGAATGAATGAAACCATTCAGGTAACATGTTTATGGGCTCACCGCGTGCTGCAATTGCACCGATGGTGGCAGCAGCATTCACCAGCAATGCCGGTCGGCGTCGTCGCCCTCTCTCGTTGAGCTCGTATACAAAGCTCTCCGGCGCAAATGTGTACTTATAATGGTCGATGGGCTCCCGTGGCGCAAAGAGGGCTGATGCTGGAACCGCAAGGAACATTATGCACACGGCAAGCTCGACGAACCGTGAAGGTCTTTGCGTTTTTTCTTCTTCTCTTTCTCTCCCTCTGTCACGAGCGGCTTATATGGTCCATAATTATCGCTGGAATAGAAGGTGGTCGGATGAAAACGTCATCATGTTCGATAATCATTCTGCGAATCATTCATCCATGAAAAGGGGCTGATGTATCTTTATTTTCGCCCCCCTAGTGAGAACGGATTGAACTGGTAACGGTTGAATTCACATCCGTAAGGCGGACCTGTACATTCAGAATTATTTCACCAATTTTCGTTTCATCATCGATGTTTCATCAACAATTTTATCTATATTAATTAATGCCTCCGCCCCCGAGGCCAAAGCTCGGTCGCCACACGACTTGATGCGGCAACTCGAGCGGAAATTCTATTAATTAATTAAAATGAATTCTAATTTCTATCCAGTACATTTTCGATCTACAAAATCGAAAAAAAAACATGGATTTCCAAAACCACATGCTCGTCGTCGTATGCTCGAAGGAACATTCGCCTCGAGTTGCGCGAAGAAAGGACGGTTAACATCCACGTTGCGCTATATAGAGCTGATATCTAATATCCATATGTATATTCACATCTGTATATATCGAGAGGAGAATAGAACGCCGACGATATCCTGGGGCGGACAACACGGTCCCCGTCGAGGTAGCCGTCATGTTTCTGCTAGGCGGGGTGACAAGATCGCAGGTAGATTCTGAATGGATAATGAGCCTGTGCAGGGTGCATAGGAGGAGGGCAGGCAGTGAAGTGGGGATGCCGCGATGAAGATCTCGTCAGTTCCGCGTAATTACCTCCCACACACGCAGGCTCACAGGCGCTCGCACACGTTCGCTCTCGATCCTCCGATCGCCCCGGGACCACAAGAGATGCGGTACGAAGTATGGACTATCTCTTACCGTGACGTTCTCTGGCGAAGACTCACGGGGAGGTGAGTTCTTGTATATACACTTACGACCGTGTATAAGGTTTGTATCACGACCTCGTATACGAGGCGAGTCCCTCGTGTTCTTACGACGAAGGGGGCCTTATATTCACTCGAGGGACCGCTTGACGTCTCTATGCGCGCGTGCCACACACCGTGCACTTCTCCCAGGGAGAATTCTTCGAGAGAGGCACTATCTCCCCTTCGCATTCAACTGACGATGATAGCGTCCGTTCCGTCAGTCGTTCGAAATGCAAAAGTTTGTAATTAATGTAAAATGAATACAAAAATTTCCGCGTTTGGATGGCAAATTTACCAATTCCATGTTATATTTATAATCGGTCTATTACTTTCGATTTATAGTGGAAATCTCCAGTCGACTCCCTAGTCAAAATATCCAGGGAAGTGATTGGCCATCTGATGAGATTTACTTAGGAGAGAAACTTTGGAAGGGCTGCATGGAAAATCAGTCATCAGATACCATCTAACCCCAAAGGATGACAGATTTTGCCGAAACAGGACGTGACGGGGTCCGTGCGCAAGAGAGACATCAGACGACCGGACAGGACAGAGGGACTATGTAGCGATCTTGGCTGTTCGTGCTTGCTCATAAATCATTCCCTTGAAACTTTCAAGTATATACATGCATAGGTGATGCGGTGAGGGGTTTCGTGTCCCTCACGTGCAAGTACCTTGTGTCTCGTATCTCTTCGTATACACGCGACTCTCTACTCGATCTAAGTCATGCGGTCTCCAAGAGAATGTGAACGCCTACCTTCGTTTCTCTTTGCATCGCCATTTTTTTCATTCCTATTTGGGAGATATAGTACTTAATACAGAAAAAAGAACTGCGATTTATAAAGTTTATCTCGAGTGCAGTCTCGGTAAAATATTCCCTTTCGATGTTGAATAATTGAGAACCAGGTCCATACCGCATACGTGGATCTCGTCTGCATAGCTCTTGGCTATACTGTTCTCTCTCTCTCTCTCTCTCTCTCTCTCTCTCTCTCCCTTGCCCTTTCGTGATTCTGTACCATAGCAGCCCTGCTACTACTAAGTCACCGGCGGTGTGCTCTCACCGCTAGAACTACGTCGTTGAGCGCTACGAACCCGCGCACTCGACTAATTGCACCAGTGGATTCTCGAGGGTTAACGATAAGACGAGGCCCTCTTCCCGTTCGCGTCTCCTTACCACTCATCCGTCGTTAGCTCCCGGCAGCAAGGCCCTCTCAAGTATATCTGCCAACCCCCTGGCTGAGCTCCCGAGAAGGCGCCTACGAGGTGAGAGCCTCGTGTAAGGGTGACGATCACGAGAGAGAATCTCGCAATAACCCGGGGAAATTACGTTCTCTACCATGTTGTCTCGATAATCTACCAACGATGTAGCAACCTCCGGGGCAAAACCTATGACTATGTATGTCATGCAATTTCAAATTATTGCGCCGGAAAATCATTACTGACAAGATTATGTTTATTTTCTAATAGTAAGAATTTATCGCGTCATCCGTCGAAAGAATTTCACGTATTATTTAAAATGCCCATTTTCTATTAGGTTCTCTAAACCTATATTTTTACAAGGGGATAATATATGTAAAATATATTCATATTTACTGGAAATTGGATAACAATTATATTAATACCTACAAATAACTAAAAAAATAATAATAAATAAATATATATACGCACTGCGTCAATGGTCCAGAAATTTATGATGATCCCATCTGGATCTACTCTAAAGACCGGAGAAGGAAGGGTTCTTGATGAGAATTACACGACTTCAGAACCAGGGTGTAATATTCGCAATGGACTACTCTGTAGATGCGGGCCTTGAATTTCCACACGTATCTGGCGTTCCCCTTCTAACGATGTGCGTGTGGTCGCGGTTCCGGCACCCTGACGGTGCAGTGTTGTCTTGAACAATTAGTAGTAACTTAGCGCTCGCGTTGCCACGAGCCCTTTAACTGACGATACCTTGGTTCATGGGGATCTCAACTTTTACTGCCCACTTCCCGGGCACGTATTTCTAATGCTAGCAATTTAGAAAATTGAAGCGACCAAAGTAAAACTACTTGCTTGGTATTTTTCCGTTTCACGTCTGTCTCTTTCCTTCTCACTGTTTCTCTCGCTTGTATGTTGCCTAGCTACCGATGTACGCGATGCTTTCAACGAGCACCGTGAAACTGCAGCAAAAGCGAAGAAGCATCCGACTTTCCACTGCAGTCTCTATCGTTCTACCGTGGTTCTTAAATTAATACAATATAAATGCAAATTAACCCGCCCTGGAAGACTCCCCCGCAATGAATAACAAGTGTACTTCGTTATGCGAGGGAGTTTTCGACGGCAAAAAGAATCCTCTCCCACAGCGAGCCCTGTCCTTCGTGCACAAACTTCACGGTCACGCCCGTAAATTGATTCAGGAAGCTCGGCGCGATGCGGCTTCGTGCCGCGGTCTTAGTCATCAGCATAGTCGCCGATTGATGAGTGTGAGCGCCATCTGGTGGCGACGTTTTGTACTGACGTTGAGTCCCTTCGATTATTGCATCCTGAGTCGTCTGCGGTTCGCACAGATGGTGCCACCGTCTTACACCGCACTCGGCGACACCGCGTATCGCTGCGACGCTGCCACGTCGAATCGTTACGATATTCGTAAGAAGTGCAAGAACGCACGAACCCTGCGTCACTCTAGAGGTTCGAATCACCTTGCCTCAAACCCTACCAGCCTAGTATGTAGTAACATAGGCACACACTTGACTCGAAGCGGTCGTAAAATGTTCTCCAAACGCGCGGAAGCTTTTAGCGGGGCTCATCACATTTTTTCCGCTCAGGTCGTTCGGTAGTGTAGCGTGCAATGCTACGCTACACACCGGTCTACTTGATGTGGCATCTCGTTTCCGCGGTGCCCGAAATTGCTTCTATGTCGGGTTGCTGTTACCCAGAAGTAACATACGAGCCTTCGTTGGGAAGGAGAGAGAGAGAGATGGGCGAAGAGGCTTGGTGTGTTTTACGACCCTGCAAGAGGATAATGAGAGAACAGGAATGAACACGAGTACCTAGAATCCTTCGTTTGACGAGAATGAAGTCCATATCCGTGAATACACGAGGAGAGCGATGGAACCGGAAAGCCACGGTGGCTGATATTTCGTGGAACTCTGTTTTACCATGCGCGCCTGTACACAACACCTCTGCACATACACACGTTCCTTGCGATCCAGAAGCTTACGATCCAACGAATTTATCTTTATCGTTTACCGGCACGAATACCGATCCATGACTGCATACCCTAAAACGAATTTATTATCGATGGGGTCCAGACATCGTTGTGAAAGTGATCCGCTTCAACTCCTACCAACAACTTATCGTTGGAAGCTTTTTTTTCTCTGCACCCACGTATTCATTATGGATCGCATGTTGTTCCGCTCGGTACGAAGAGTGAAAAGACGTTTACCGTGCCCGATCTACGATTTCCATGATGCCTAGCATATTTTTCAACATTCTCGTAACGAAGTCGAAGCTTCCTTGAACTTTCGTGGAATTGCTATTTATTATATCGGGTGCTCGACCGCGGAAGTCGAAACACCACAGGCATGGTTTTGACAACGGGAAAAAAAGGGGACTGCCAACGGCAGTATAAGGCTAACAGCGCGAGAACAGCCTGTATCGCAGTCGCGAACCTCTGGGAATAATATCGGATGAAAACTTTGGACCAAGACAGATGCTGAGTTGAGCGGAATGCATATGCGCGCGGATGATGACCCACCTTATCCCGAGTAAAGGCCTTTTATACTTGCACACATACGCACGCATATACATATATATATAGATTTGTATATATAAATGTGACGTGTGCCCCGCAAAAGATACTCTTTATCCTGCCAAGGAATCATACGACTCGAACATTTTTCATGTTAAACTTGTCCCCGCACTCAACTCCAGGCTGTATAAATATTCTCCCGTCGTTTCTTCTTTTCATTTTTTTGTTTGTCGCTCCGCTCCTTCCGTCCTCAACCTCTGCCACGAGTGCATATAAAATACGTGTGCCCACTAGATGCGTGTGCCCCGTCACGAGATTCCTCTACCTCTTCCGCTTCGGGAAGCCTTTTTCTCCACGAGACTAAATGAATAATCGACTTGTCAAGAGACTACAAAGCTCTAATTCAACCGTGCAAACGGCACGGTCGTTCCACCGTACTACAGTGATATACGTACTGTGTTGCTACTGCGCACTTCCCCCTCGATGCCTCCCTCTGTCTCTCTTTCCTTACTCTCTCTCCCTCTCTCTCCCCCCACCGGTATCACTATCGCTGTGATCGAGCATGGTGGACGCGACAGCTAGCGCCAGTGGATAAAAAGTTGTCGCAGCTACCGCTGTTCCTGTTGCGAACAGAATCCAGCATGTGGCTCGACATTTCAGACTGAGAACATGGAGAGAGAAAGAGAGGCTTCGCAATCCACGTGGCAAGGGGATACACGAAAGCGTCGGCTGTTCGACAATGGCTAATGATTCGTTCTTGGCACAATTCTCTCCCGTTTCTATCTAACGCGTTTCCCCATAAACCTTAGTCACCGCGATGCTGGCTAAGCACTGAACGCTCGGCCAGTCACTGTGTGTCCGCCTATTCCGGAGCTCAGTAGCAAACGCGGGCGCCCTGGATGAATTATCGCGACCATCGACTCCTCTTGCACAGAGGCGGAGCGAGAAGAACGTTTTATTTTTCTCGTCGATTCCAGAGAGAGAACCGTCGGCTATAATCCTTATACCACCTTCGGCTCTTCGTCTTCGTCTTTTCTCTATCCTCTTCTCTCTCTCGTTCTTTCTCTCTGTATCCCTGAACCCAAGTCGCGTCCGGGTGCACAGCGCAATTAAAGCATTCGCGAACGCCGGTGCCGATTGAGCAATCGATCCGGGATAAAATGAACGCGGATAAACCTGGATTAAAAAAAAACAAGAACGTCGAGGGAAGAAGGAAAAAAGGAAGAAAAAAACAAAAAAAAAATAAGAAAAAAAAACAATGTGAGAAGGTCTCGGCATCCCATTAGAGTAGCTGCCGGTGGCTTCTGAACGAACAGGCGGTAATAAGGGGGGCCCCCTCTCTTATCGACTAGACGTTTGCGCGCTGTTCCTTTAATGGAGAGGCCCAACCTCAGGACATACCACATCGGCGAATTAGAGTGCGATGAGATATGAAGATTGGATTCACCCGAGTGAGTAGCAAAAATATACACGCTGGATTGTGGATTCAGGAAAGATTGCATGGCGAAGAATAAAAAGTCGTAAAGACGTTCTCCAACTCCTTCAATTTCGTATGCGCGTTACCCCCTGAACTTCCTTACTCACCATTGTACGCAATTCGTTTTTGCATCATTACAAAATGATTATAACGTTGAATCGGAGATCATTATTTTTTTAACCGCCCAAAATTACATGCTCCATTCGAATTCATTCAAACGGACCAAGCATGGAGTACGACGTCGACTCAATCTCGGACTCTCGGTGCTCAGTAACACGATGAGTGACGGTTACTCGTACAATTCTTGCTCCACAGAGGGCAGAAGACTCCCGAGACGTCTTTCTCCCTTTTATTTCTTCAGCTTCTCTTACTTTTGCCCCTTTTCTCGTTTCTCTCACTCGACGACGATTCTTGCCGAACGTGTGGCCTGAATCTCGTTGTTCGGCACGCCGCGAGCCCAAGCGCTCTCTGGAGACCGCCGAGGTTGTCCTCCCGTTAGGTGACCGACGTCCGTCTTTTCTCAACGACCATGATGTCGACACGAACGAGTGAAAGAGAGAGAGAGAGAGAAAGAGAGAGAGAGAGAGAGAGAGAAGGGAGACAGACCATCTCTCGATATAGCTACCAGGGCACCCTTTGGAGTTCGTCGTTCGCCGCGCTTGCTCCCATATAGCATAGTGACCGCAGAACCCGCGCGCGTGTTTCATGTTCTTCCATCTCGCGATAAACGTATACGTATGTGGAGACATGCGCATGCACGCTCGTGGCGCGCGCGTTCTCTGACCACCGAACGGGCCTTGCGGGCCCCGGCAACGCACACACGTCAAACGGTTATAAACTCTCATCGAAGATCGACCCCCTTCTGCGTGCCCGCGGCATCGATCGTGGCAATATCGTACGACACGTGCACTCCAATTCGCCAACTCACGATTTCTCGTGTCCATGTCCACCGGCACTCTTTTCATCGTAAACTCGCGTGTCGGAGGATCTAACGGCACGCGCATGTGCAGTACTTGACTCCATCCACCACTTCTCTCTCAACTCATCCTACCAGAAACTGCACGTCCTTCATCGCCCTGTCCGTAGAGCCAAAAAGTACGAGTCCTACCAATGATTTCTTAGACGATTAAACCATGATACCGGTAATCTTATAACCTCCTTATACCGCGCAATTATGTTTATTACATGGAATCAATATTTTGCTTCGAGCGATTATTTTTATTACGTGGAATCAATAGTTCGCTTCATTTCCGGCCAGGATGATAAACGAGTGAGAAAATCAGGATCAACGATTATTCTCGATTGTATGACTTGTCTCACACAGATGCGGGTTCGTTCTCCCATCTTCGTTCTCTTTCAATATTCTCAATAAAGAAGAAGAATAAGAAGAAGAAGAATGGCATATAACATAAACACCGGGAAAAATATAGACAGGGGCTACCATACACGCGGCATTGCACTTGCCGGAAGTGTAGCTTATTAGTACATACTGCCGTGTGCCGCCCGATAAACTATCGCGAGAGAGAAAGAGCCCTCAGAAATTATATTATGGAATAAGTGCAAGGGGTAGCGTAGAGTCGAACGTCGAACTCTCATACGTATTTTATATATATATATATATATATGAACCATCACATATATCCGAGGCGAATTCCCAGCAGCACCTAACCGACGAACACCGCGAGCTTGTATAGCTATTAAGCTGCCAGATGGGAAGTAGCGTTAATTATCGAGGGGTTCACTGGACGTGGCAAGAAACCGATCGGTGCAACTGAGGAAGCGAGCATCCAAAGACATAGAGAGAGAGAGAGAGAAAGAGAGAGAGAGAGAGAGAGAGAGAGAGAATGCACCGAGTGTGCGATTACCCTTGCACTCTCAAGGGATATCGAAGATCTTAAAACCCGAGCTTTAGGCCACGGTTCAAGACACAAGCACACGTATACGCGAAAAAAGAAATAGAGAGAGAGAAGTTCTGTGAATAAGACGCAAGCGTGCGCAGTCTTCGGGATGCGCTCCTACCCTTTTTCGATAGCATCGATGTGTCTACGCCGATCGAGCCCCGAGATATTGCCTCCGTGCCTCCCGGGAGAGTAGAATCGAGAGAATCAAGAACTAAGCGGAGAGAGAAAGAGGAGAGAGTCAACGCGCCGACGTCATTTGTTAAGTAGATCGAATTGCCGGTAATAAGTCGGGGCGACACGCTATGTATAGCTATTCGCATGGGGAATCTGTCCGGCACGACGGGGCGCTGGTGCTGAACTGATCTTTCAACTTCTTGCCCCCAGCGGAAGTTCAATTTATCGGAGCATCCGAGAGCCTTCTGCTTCCAGTCGGCGAATCGGCAGGATGCGCCTCTAACTAGTCGTTCGATCTGAGATATTATATACTGAATTCACGTAATACGCTTATATATAGTCGTATACTGCGGTAACGTTGTTACGCTAAAAATATTATTATCGCCTCGATATGACGAGAGCTTTCGTAATTTAAAGTATTGTTCGTAACGTGAAGTAATCGTAACGTTATTAGCTACTTGAATGGAGACAAAGTACGTTGTAGCCATAATCGAGAGAACTTAAGTTGATAACTTTGGTTGAAAACCAAACAGGAGTTTTTTTCACAACCAGAAAACAATTGTTCCAACCCTCAAGATTCTCTAATTTACCTCTAAGACGCGAACACTATAAGTTGCGAATATCGTACCCACGAATACTTATCAGAATTTGTCAGAACCACCATTGAAAATCCTCGGCGTAAAAGTTAATCCAAAACAGAATAAAAAGTCTAAAAATTAGGCAAAATAAAAATAGAGAGAAATGTTTCGTACAAAGTCAACCAATTGTACGGAAATCGAGACAAACGCCAGGACCACAAAGGATTTCACTATCCGTCGACCATACGTTGCACACGCACAAAACCCTCGGAAGATCCAACCCTTGATAGCGCTCCGTGATTTTCGATTAATCGCGTAACAGCCGAGCACCGCATCTCTCTTGGGGGTTGGTTAGCTCTAATCGACGCTTTCCATCAGCACCACCCCGAACACACCAACGGACAGGAGTAAAGCATAGGCACCACGCGGTAGCCAAACCTCCGACCCGAACCCTGACAACGACCAACTTATTCCCTCCCGCATGTTATACACACCAACTCGAACATGCGATAGATATAATATTCCCTTTCTATCTCCTCTCGTCTATCTCTCTCCATCTCCCTCGCGCGTTAGTTTCCTCTCGCTGAGAAGAACCTCTTCGCGAATGTTATTATTCAACTCCGTGACGTGAGTCCCGCGATGCTATTAACGATCGGCCATAAAGTGAGAGAAACACCGCGGTTCTCGTCCGCGCCGCGAAGGTCATGCGCGCGTGCTTCTTTTCCTTGTTCCGGCTTTTTCCTTCTCCTTTATATACGAATGGTATTTGGCATGCTGAAAGGTACGAATCTTTTGTACGTCATGAAAGCGAATACGCACTAATGCACGTTTCACGTAGTCTCGTCGCTGAAAACCCCAGACTACGAAGACCCGATACGTGCCCTCGGGCGCGTACGTCAAAGAGGGCTGAATAACGCCGATATCGTTGGCCCGAGCACATACAGCGGGGTCGGAGAGAAATTTCCGGCAATCGTAATTGAAAAAACTCCTAGACAAGATTTTTCCCCTCTAACCTTACCACCTCTTTCTTTTTCTGTCGTATGCGTCTTTTCCATCCTTCTTTCCCCATCGGGTTACCGTTTACAGACAGGAAGAAACGAGAGAGAATCTTCATGTGCCATGTCAGTCGAGGATTTACGAACTTTATGACTGTAACGGTCGCTTCGAATTACGCGAGAGACGAAGAGAATTATACACACGGGGTGAATACTTTACACGAAAAGGGATATTCGATAGACGGACAGAACGTATCGATCGTCCGGACATGCTTCGCTTCGCTATTTATTCGTAATACGGAATTTCTTTTTATTCTCTCTTCGTTCCCTGTGTATCTGCAATCGAAACGAAATGATCTTGGTGGTGCATGGATACTTACAGACGTACACACATCTGTATATACATATATGAGGTAATAATGGAGATACAGGAAGTGGCGGGCGCGAGAGCGAACGAGCACGGTGTCGAGGCCGCGACCCGTTCCCTCGCTCGTGGTGGAATTTGCCGTCCGCACCGTGCGGGCTTTCCGCAGTGTGCCGCGGCCACCTAACTCGCCCGTGTCCGCTCCTCGATGACGCCCTCGTTACGACTTCGTGCCCGTGGTGAGAAGTCATTGCAAAATGGTAGCCTCGGCCGGCACTCTCGTGGGATATAATGCACCTTCGCTTGTCCGCTTCGAAATACCGTTAGAAGGACTTTTCTGTAACCGGCATACATGCCCTCGTGTTCTTTCAGAAGAGAGTGAGAGAAAGAAAGAGGAAGAGGGGGAGAGAGAGAAGGGGATGCACGATGGATTTTTGAAGCGAGCTTCATATTTTATAAGTGAAGAATCAAGTAAAAATTTCGTCGTGAAGTTGGAGAGTCGTCGAGTCGTGACTCCACTCGTCGAATTTTTCAACCCTTCCATGACAAGGTTGTAGATTTTAATCGAATGATGAACATAGCTCGAATCTATGTAACGAGGATTGTCGAATAAATCGAATGGCCAAGTTAACAGCTTATCGAAGGCCCATGAGAAATTCGTGTCAACAAATCGTTGCGGTAAATCGTCGATGGAGGGTGAGAAATTCGATACATGGAGGTTTGGGGTGTAAAATAGTCAACGTAACTCTCTATCTATTCCCGCATAACTTAGCTGCGATGCTCGGTGTTGAATCTAACCAGAAGGGGATTGTATCATTACTACGAGTAACTAGAGTCACGTTCGAGCACGAATCCGCACAAATCGTTTATTGGTATAACTGTACAATCGCGAGGAGCTTCCTCTCTCTATCCAGATGGTTATGAGAGAAAGAGATAGGGTGAGAGAGGGAAGGGGAGAGAGAGATCGGCATCGTGTTTATTCGAACGTGAATTTATTACTGGACGTGCACTTTAAGCCAGACGCAACAGAGGGATAGCGAGAAGGAGAGAGAAACGGAGGGAGTAAGAGGTATGAAATGTTCTCATCGGATATAGAAACCGTACCGAGGCAGAAGACGTGCCTCTCGTTCAGCTTGATCTCCTTTTCTCACAAACTCTTGCACGGTTGCACGAACCCGACAGATATTGTATTTCGTCATCGTGAACCATGCTTCTTCATTGATCTCATTCGCTATAAAAACGAACCATTAGACCAATCGCTCTCGTAAACTTGAACGATGTCTTCGCGAGATTAAAATAAATCGCGGAAATTGTCATCGTCGGAACCGATGAGAGAGAACTTGGCGCAAGTGACAAAAAGACGCTTCCTCTGTCTTTGAATTATTCAACTCTCGTTCCATTCTCAACAATGCGTCCGATGGAAGCCGCAAATACGTTTTAACCAGCCGTGCTTTCTCCGGTCGACTGCTCGTGAATTCGATTCCTGCTTTAATCAAATCAGGCTTAATGTAGAACGGAACGAGAGGGTGGGAAATTACGAAGGGGTAGTTTATCCCTGGTCCGCCAGACTCCCCCCCCTTCCCCCCACTCTCTCTCCGTCTCTCTTTATGGTTCGTACCTTCTATGAATTCTCTGGCTGCTTGCGCTTCGGTGCTGAGCATATGAGTATTCCGTAAGTACTTTGCCAAAAGCTGAACATCAAAGTGGTCGAGAGATCTCGTATTTGCGTGTGGCTACTGTTTTGTGTACGGGGTACAAGAGCTTTGAAAGCGTCTCTCGCGTTTCGTTGAAATGCACTATTTGGCGAGTGGCTTGCACCAGCTACCCTCTCCCTCCCACCTTTTCCACCCTATTTTCACCCCTCCATTACAAGAAGAGGAGCGTGAACATCCCAAGGGTAAACTCGGCTCCCTTATGGTATACTCCCTCGTTGAAATACGCTCCTACTGTCGGAGCTGGTATTTCGTTTTCTACTTCCGCCATTTCGTCCGAGAGAAATACCACCGGTGCATTCATTTCGCAAAATTCGTTGCTGTAGTGGAACCTCTGTCATTTTGCGTATGAACGTTCGCGTGTGCACGGAGAATCATAGAAGTAGAAGCGTGTTTGTCGGAAGTAAATATGGGTCGACGTTTGAAGCGCGTATACCGAGAAATTAGTTTTTAGAAATACGTCAGATAAGGAGGTGGGCGATGGATCAACGTCGATTTATTGACGATGTGTTATCAATGTTCCGATACGTTATTGACGTGCTAAATGCGATAAGAGGATTAGAGAGTTGTGAATTCTCACGATCGGTAAAAGACGATATATGCCAACAGCGGATCTGGCACACGTAACATAACGAGAACTGGCTCCACTTATACAATTATTACTCGACAGGTCTCGACCGAGTACGCCCAGGATAATTCAACCCCTGAGTCGAAAATTATAGTAATCAGGAGAATTGTCGGAATCTACATTGTACAGTGAACTCGGCACTGTGAGTCTCTCGAACGAGCGTAATGATCACGAGCTTACAAACGGCTCATAAATTTATAGCTCCATGTCGCCCTTCTGATACTTTAATTTTTACCAGCCGAAAATTTCTTATTCCATTTATGAAATAAGCGACGGCAACTTATTTCACAACATTCATTTACAATTTATTCTCATTAATTATTGTACGACCGACGTCGAGGAGCGATCCGGGCGACCGAGGTGAGCAAAGGTTATGTCGCGATTATGACAATACGAGATGGTTACGGAAACGGTGGTAGGAGACAAAAGCGTGAACCCCTTGTGCTTTCCTCACTATAAACTTTGTGGTTATTAACGTGGCGTAATTAAAAAACGCACAGCTTGTGGTTGCGGTCGTAACGCATTCTGAATAAAGTGTTTTGTGTATATACACTCTACATATACACGCATTACGATTTACCCGCAGGTCCAGAATTCCATTAAAGACGAGGTATTTTTTTCTTCACGTGTTGCTGAGTCTCCTCTCATTCTCGGGTCTGCGGGTTCCACTACATAGACGAGGAGGCAATGTAATTTAGAGTTTTTTTTTCGTATCCTTTGGCACATTTTCCATAGTTATCCTTTCGTAGGAAAATTCAGAATGCCTGACCGATGTATACAAAATTCTACAGTCCAATTCCCTACTTACGCCCTTCATTTTCCGTTCATTCTATTTTTCTTTCTCCACATTTGAAAAAATTAGAATTTTTTTCTGCGCTTTTCACAACTTTGGGAATATTTTGCGACCAATGCGCACAAGCACAAGTTATTTCAGTCATTGTGTCCGACGGACGTTACCAGACGGAACATTCGCATATTTCTGCATTTCTCTCTCCTCTTTTTTTTACACCTTCTCGTATCAATTCAGTTTTTACAATTCGGGTGAATTTTCGAACATGTCACGTGAACCTTTAGTGTCGTATGGGGAAAAAAGTTTGCCAGCTGGCAAACATGTGGGAAGTTACTGGAGGCGTACACGAACGAACATGAAACGAGGGCCTCGGAGTAACTATCCCGTGTGTTTCAAAAACTAGCGGGTGTGTCACATCGTGAAGAACCTCCCCGACCATTCGTCCGTTTTGCAACAGTTGGACATAAAATGTTGACAGTGTCGTTCGTGGCCGATAGATAACGACAACTGGGAAAACGCTGAGCGTTCAAAGAGAGACAGATGCACCTTCGTCCACATAATATCCCTATATCTACCTGCCTGGCGCTGTTGGCAAATACAACCGAGCCTTCGATAACGTATCGCGACATGCATGAGAGGAAACAAATATATCCAGAATATGTACAATTTTGTATGGAAATTTTACAGTTTTTCAATTTCGAGCTTATATTAAAAAAAAGACTAAAAATATTAAGTTTATTTTACATTATTTAAATTTATTAACACTATTAAAATTTTATATTGTAATAACAATATAAAATTTTAATAGTGTGTAATAAGTCATAAATTAATGATCGATTATAATTAATAATCAAACTCACGATAAACAATTACGAAAATAGAAAATTTCAATTATTGTAATAACAATATAAAATGTTAATAGTGTGTAATAAGTCATTAATTAATGATCGATTATAATTAATAATCAAACTCATGATAAATAATTACAAAAATAGAAAATTTCAATTATTGTATAAAAATGTTTCACGTTTTATTGTTCAATATTATAACGCGTAATCAATTTTATAATAAACAATTATAAAAGTACGACGGTACGAAATTAAAATGTCAGTATATTTATCAGTCAGTTGAAACAAGAAAATTTTCTGTACAAAGCTTGGTCCGTTCGATCGATCCTTTGAATTTTTCGTTTTTACCGTATCGCGTTTCTATTTACCATGTCGCATACCGCCATCGGCGACATCCGATGTGCATTGTTCTTTCGATATATCTTGTTGATACCTCGAGTCGGCGAGAAAGGTAAGAGCTTTGTTTGTCAAGCACAACAGTGGTCCCGGTTGCACCAATAACACCCTCACTACTTTCTCGACTATTCTCGTCTGTGTCGTTTCCGCGCAAATGCCGAGTGAACACATTTACATAAGCAGTTCAACCCCTTGTGGAAAAATTCTTTCCATCTCTTCCCCCCTCTCTTGCTCCTCTACGTGTGAAATTACGATCAGCTGTCTCGACAGTTCGGATTTGCACGAATGTTCTTATGTCGCGGCGTGGCAGGAGTCTCCAGTTCAGTTCAAAGTTTCACCGGCAGGTGGCGCGCACAACTATGTGCATTTCGCGGAGAGCGCAGTGCCAAGGGTGGAAAACGTACCATTAGTCACGTTCACGGAAATCTTTTGCAGTAGGAAAATAAAATCGTTTAACTTGGAAGACGTGTAAAATTGTTGTATATTGTATATAAGAGAAGATCTCCGGGAAAAGTAAAACGGTATATTGGTTTTTCTGATAAAATTGTAATAAGATGTGGATTCGCACAAAATGGTGTGTATTCCAGGTACCGATTAAAGTCTACGACACGTGCGTTATAAATATTGTATATGTGAGAAAGCTGATTGTACAATGTTGTCTCGTGTAATAATTCGTGAGTGAGCTTTTGCTTCGAATTTTGCTACGTTTGCATCGAATTCTCATCATTTTCTCTTTCGCAATACCGACTCGTTGGGAGAGAGGTATACGTACGAAGAGAGAATTCACATAGGATCGTGTCACGAATTACCATGTGTCAATAGAAACAATATTAAGGATGGAGCGAGTGACTTTGCACGAAGAATTATGCATGCGCTGATAAGGATGCGCGTCAGATAAATATTGTTATTGACATTTCTATTTGATTTTTATTTCAATTAGTATTTGTGTATTATTAATCAGTCGATTTTCGAACACATTAGGAAAAATTTATTAACTGGAGAAATTCACTTTCTAATAATTCAAAGTGTTTTATCAATAATTACTTCACCCACTTCATCATACCACCCTGTTAAAGGTAAATCTTGCTTTACGGAGATTGAAGGAGCTTTACCTGCATAACCGCTTTCGTATGAATAATTAATCTTAAATCTTCGGTACAATTTGATATGAAACATTAATGAATATTGCATCTACGTATACAAATCTTTTTTTTCTTTTCATTTTGTATACTTCTGCTAACAAAGTTATTTATTATTATTTGTTTGCTTAATAATTTATAATATTTTTCAATTAATGTCAACAAAAAAGAAAAATTTATCGCTATATTTTCCAGAATAAAACTAGATAAGCTTACTTCGACCTAAAGTTACCAATTACGTTATCCTCTCGAAACTGTCTCGGCCGGACATCCTCGAGCGTTACATATCGCATCTTGCGAACCTGCAAACTCTCCCTCGGCAGACCCTTCGCCTAACTCGAAGTGCTTTCCATCGTCGTTGCAAATACGCGACAAGTGCAGATATAAATATAGACAACGGGGACGAGGGCCTCGCGTCCACTCGGCAAATTTATCCACTTGCGATCTCTCCGAGTCTTCTTCTTACACTCGAATACGAGAATGAGAATGGAGAAAAACCTACGCGCGCTTTTGCTACGATTCAGCACCTTTGGCGCTGCAGTTACAGCGACAGCAGCGCCATCCAGCGGACATACACATTTCTCTTTTGCACCCTCACAAACTAGCCTGTACGTTAAGCACACAACTCCGGGGTGATAAATAGAAAATGGCCGCACAAGTGCAAGGGAGCAGCTCTCAATCCCCCTTTCCCCCTCCCTCTGGCTCAACATGGTCGAAGCTTTCCTCGCGAAGAGCGGATTGCTTGCGAGGCGATTATCGAGTTATCGGAACTCGACCACCGCAGCCCCGTCGATCCCATTCTCTTCTCATCCTCGTCTCCCTTTTCCCGTATACGCTCACTTCACTTCTACATGAAAACACGTTCTTCCACCAATATACATATACCTATCTTCCCATATCCTTTCACACATATATAGTAAGTGGCAGAGAAAGGGAGAGATCCCGAATTCTTGTATTCGTATTTTTCGAAGCCAGCTGCTCTGTTCCTCCTCCTCTCCTATTAACAAGGCCATGCTGACCTGCCTCATTCTACAACTCGTACCTACCTAACCAAACATTCGTGTTTCAGTTAATTCTTTTTG